>JARGSG010000202.1:600000-894498 GCA_030374805.1 Gracilaria gracilis | reverse complement strand
TTGTGAGTTGGGATGGAGTGGAGTGGAGAGAATGTTTGAGAGCAACTTGGCGGACATTGACCATGTTATATAGTCAGCGAGACGACGGGCTCACTTACCAAAGCAACGCATCCGTACCGCATGGTGACGTACCGAAAAAGCGAAAATTGGGCGCCACGATGGCGAGGAGCTGCGAAGGCGAACAAGCGCGAGCGGCTCTGTATCTCGTAAGAGCTATCATCGCTGACAAAGCTGCGAGGCGGCGCGCGTTTGTTGGCGGTTACACAAAATTAGGACGGGGCTGAATTTAATTTTTCGGTACCCTTGGTAGCGCATGGCGAGCAATTCGCGCATGCAAAATATAAACGGTCACAGTTTTTTCATTGTTGCGCCAGCTGTTTTTGCAGTGCTGAGTGGCGGCGATGCCGCTCCCGAACCCTGCGACGCGCGCTGCATGTGCGTACCGCTTGGCCGCTTCCATTGCATGAGCGGAGTTACGCTTATTCTTCATGATAGGAATAAAGGAAAAACGAACGATTCCTGCACCATTCCCCACGGGGAGTTGGCACCGGTTTGGTTGCGTGTTGATACGGGGCTCGTACATGTTAATAGTATATAGGAAACGGGTATGAAAATGGTCCGAAAATGGCTCCGAATGAGCTGCTAACAAAAACGCCAAGCTCATAGGGAATTGCACACGTTGTATCGAAAGTAAGCTCCGTTTCTTGTAGTAGCAAGACTGTAGAGCAATAATGCTAATGACGAGCCGTTTAGCTTCTAAAAGAGAGCTTGAACGACGCTGGGCTAAGTGCTCACAACAAATGTTCAGCACAGAAGTCAGGGTGGGGGAAACTGCCAGTAGAACAGTTCCACTTGTTCGACCCATGTTGAAGCTCCAGCCGCCCAGCAGCAGCAAAATGGTATGTGTGCTTTGTAATTGCATCTCACAAATTTTTCCAAACCCACAAGCAAAGCAAACAGTACCATTCTTATCAAATCTTATGCGTTTAAAGCGTGCATTGATTCAGCGCCATGTACCTACTCTTCACACCTGGTTGCGTTCGCTGAAGAGTTTCGCGTGGCCTACCAGGAAATGTTCACATTCGGCAACAGCCGCATAGCAAGCCACGACATTATGCGTTTATCGAGGTGAGGACGCCTGCTTCCACACCGTCGAATCCACTCCCGGCACAGACTGCACCTCGTGTGTAAACTCGTGACTGGGACAGGGACATTCGTCACTGTCACCATCAACGGTCCTTGCTCCAAGCTGTAAACCGCGGCAAACAGTGACAAGTCTTTTGGAAAATGTTCAAAAAACAACAATGGTAATAACGCACCGAGCGCTGTGATTGGTGCGCCCAAATTGTGCCCACGGCGCGCGCGGCATTGAGCGCGATGCAATCGTCACCCGCGTGATCATCCATGAAGCTTCTGCGAAGAAGGTGCGCCCCTGACGGAGCCCCCCACTCGCTGCCGCTCCCGCGCGCACTGTGCGCCCGTGTAATGATGGCGCCGCCGGGAGAAACGATCGGAAGGGGCACTCGTGGACCGCCTTAACGCCACACTCGACTCCTATTCCAAATTAATGCCACCGTGAGGAGATCCGCATTCGTGGCGATGGTTCGTCCCACCCCAGACGTCAGGTGCCTGTCATCGCTTGGTCTTCCCGTATATAAGCGCCGGTACGGCCTCCTCTCACAGACCTCTTCCATCACACTCACACACCCAACGCACACTCAAGCTCTAACCGACACCCCCCCCACTCACTCAACTCTATAACTCATAACTCACCACAATGACTTTGCGTAACTTTCTTCTATCAACTCTGCTTCTCTTCTCGGCTGCAATCGCCGCCAACCCCGCCTTCCGCGACGTTACAGTGCAAGCTGGAATCGATCTCCGCTCCGGAAAGGTCAAGAAGTATGGCGGCCCAGCCGTCATCGACCTCGATCGCGATGGACTCCCAGATCTGCTCTTCTGCCATCACGACTCCACCTTCACCGAGATGTACTTCAACAACGGCGACGGCTCCTTCTCCAAGCCGCAGTGGGGCATCTTCCACGACTCGCATGGCTTCTCCGCCTTCCCCATGTCGCCATGGCACAAGAACATGCGCTTCACGCTCTCCGTGGGCGGCAACTTCGGTCTCAACCCCGCCCACCCCCTCATGTTCGAGGTCAACCCGTTCAATCGTTCCATCGTTGAGGTCACGCAGCAAGCCGGTATCACCGAACGCGGAGGTCGCGGCAGGACGGCCGTGTACTTGGACCTCTCCATGGGCGCGCACCCGTACTGGCCTGATGTGATCTACACCAACGCCTGGGCTATGGAAGGCATCCACCAATTCGCGTACGAAAGCGTTGGCCAACAAAAGTTCGCGCTTCGCACGTTGCAAGGCGGATTCGAATGGACTAGAAACCCGCTCGCCGTGGTCACCGACATGGAGAACGACGGTGTCATGGAGGTATTGAGCTATTACTTCTTCACGGTTTGGAAGCTGGTGGCGCCGTTCCACATGGTGGACGTGTCCGACAGAGTGCTGCCGCCCAACATGGCGCGCGATGGTGTGGTGTCAGTTACCGAGATTGACTTTGACGGCGATGGCGACTTCGACCTGTACCTCGCCAGGGACCGAATCGGCTTCTGGATGCCCGACACCGTGTACCACGACATCCTGCTGGAGAACCGCGACGGTCGCTACTTCGACGTGAGCGAGCAGGCCGGTATCCCTCGGGGCACCAAGTCGTGCGGAGTGACCACCGGAGACTTCAACAACGACGGGCTGATGGATCTGCACGTGTCGCAGTACATGGGCGACGACATTGTGCTGCTCAACAACGGGAACGGGTCCTTCCGACGCGCGGACGGACTCACCTCACACGCCAAAGACACCCGTGGTGACATGGCAACGGCGGTTGACTACGACATGGACGGCAAGGTGGACCTGATCATGAGCGAGGGTGACCACGACGATGTGTCAATTGGAGGTACTTATCGCGTGTTCAACAACGTGATGGCCAGCGCCGGCAACTACGTGCACGTGCGCGTGGGAAACCCGTCTGATCGAAGCTGCACGCCGCTCAACGCGGTGGTGACGGTCAAGTCTGGTGACCTGAGCATGATGCGTCGCGTGGGATCTCCGGGTACCTCTGTGTCGCACTCTTATATGGAGACTTTGCACTTTGGTCTCGGCGACCGTGCCATGGTGGATTCTATCACAGTGCGATACACGAACGGAAAGGTTGAGACGGTTGAAAACGTCCAACCTGGACAGACTGTTGTTGTTGGTTTGTTGTAAGGTTTCAGCTAACTTTTGATAGATTAGAATTATGTCTTGATGCAATGAAGAGCGAACTAGAAAGGGTCATTTGTACACAAGTATGTATTGCTTTAACTGCTCGTCAGAATGCTGGCGATATCGACAATTTTGAATTGTGACAAGCACGAAATTTTTGGTTTCCTTGGTGTATGCACATGACTTCTACTCTTTAATGAAGAAATGTAGCAAGTAAGGGTAGAACGTTTTGTTTGTCTGCCCATGAAGACTGTTCTGACTGTCAGACTGAAATGAGGGTGGAAAAGGGCAGCTTAATCATAGTGCTACAAGTGGAAGAGGACAGAAGCTTCTTCGTCTATCCAATGCTTTGGTTTCGTTTTAAAGGACATGATGTTCATGGACCTTGCATGAATTTTAGAGAACAAGTTAGAAACCACAGCCATCTGATATAACACGATGATGAACTCAAGTGTACCCGTCGTGTGCCTCACATCTTGAGATTTTTTTTTTCGCTTGATGACATTTCGATTAAGAGAAGGCCTGCAAACGTCGTTTGTGAATTGCACTAAAACAGGGAAGTGCGGAAAGTGTAGAAATTGTAGAAAAGGTATAGAAGTTTAAAGTACTTTTAGAGTACTTTACGATGGTGATCCGCCAATAGTGCTGTGAACAAAGACATGTAAGTGTATTTCCTTACGACTGGTTGTAACGATAGATGGAAAAACCTTGCATACAGTTTTTCACAGCAATGTGTCACAATTTTTATCAAATCTGTGGGCGTCATTTTTGTGGCCACGTTGGCTAAACGACGCGGGTGGTGACAACCCAGAACAAGACTAGAATGCCAGGGGGTACCAGCCTATGAAGGCGATGAGTAACAGCGTAAGCCGCTGAATAGCCCAAACTATGAGTATTAAGATGGCACACGGTGGTGCCAGTAATACTTATAACGAACAAAGCGAACTATTCGCGCCCTGTCGGTAAATAGCTACGAACGGCTGAAGTCCCCAACAAACTTCAGAAGGAGACTCGAACGATACGGTAAAAGCTCTACGTCAAACTTCAGGCGCGAACTTAGTAGGCTTACAATTAATCTCGAGACCAATTATAGATTAACGAAGGGGGAGCCAGTTCGCAGATGTAAGTGACAAGTGGTGAACGTGGAAGAGAAAGGCCAGACCACTCCGCGGCCAAGGAGAGTGAAAGAAAAGAAAGGGGGAAACAAATCAATGGAACGAGGGAAACAAGCAATGATTGCGTTTCTGAAAGAAGGGGGGGTTTGTTGAGCCTGTGGTGGTGGTGGTGGTGGTGGTCGGAGATGAGAATCTGAAGTTGGGCATGGCTTATATAGACGATGGAGACCTTCGAATTCAGCTGAATATCGACGGTACAATTTTTTGTAAACCATGAGTAACAAGATGTAACCCAGATGCAGTTTTTCATGCATGATTGTGTAACCAGTGTAGCCTTACTAGTTGCTCGCAGCCACATAATAGTTTCTTCGGGTAACAGACAACTTGTCGCAAAGATAATTTTTTTTTGGCACAATTTCCAAGTCCGCGAGAGTTCATAATCACTTCAATCTGTGTAGTACAATGAGACCTCAATGGGTTGGTGCCACGTGGGTCTACTGGTGCGCCTTGCTGGCTGCACTGTACCCAATTGGTATTCTGTATTTTATAATTTCTAATTTCTAATTTATAGTCTAGGATAGTTTAGCATTGCTGGCCCATGACAGTAGGTCATGGGCACAGCCGATGACGTCATGCCCGCATGGGAGATCGGCGTCGGTGCACCTTGTATATATTGTGGTGCACCTCGCCTTCCCCCTCGGGTATTGTAAAGTCAGGCACCACTAGGGCAGTAACTATACCATCTTGGTCACTTGCTACTCTATTACTATTCAGGTTTTACCGCGCGTCGACGTCTACTACCGTACACCTACACGGTCTAGACTAGTTGCCCCGCCGTTTGCCCCTGCGGGTTTCAGGTGCCCTACTACCATATTGGTTGTGTGTTTTTCCCCTTTAGGTTGAGCCCTCGCGCGCTCCCTCTACCAGGCGGACCCCACACCTTATCGGTATTTGTACGACATTTTGGTCTCCCGACCTAGAAGTTTCTTGGTTTTTGTCGTACCTTTACTGGTGAACAGAAGACATTCGAAAGGATTCTGGAAGTTCACACACCTATTTGGTTTCGTAGGAATACTCGCGAAGCAATTGGATACCACTATTGGTCACTATGGAAAGACCTAAAAGGATTACTCGTGGCTCTAGCGCGCCACCTAGCCACAAGGGTTCTGCTGCGGCTTCGGCCGCTAAACCCATTCTGGATAATCCCGAGGAGTTGCTTCGGCAACCTCGGGCCGGAACCTCAAAGGATACGGGCACTCAGCCACCGTTGGCTCCTGAACCTAACAAGGATTTGCCGACAACGGTTGAGGACCTTTGGCCCCAATTGGAAGATCGAGCGAAAGCTCTTTTTACCGCTACGGTTAATGAAGCTATGACCTCAATGGACATGGACGCCGTTACCCGCTTGGTGGTTGATCGAGCCGTGCACGAGCTCTCTCAACGCATACCTAAATTGGTTGAAACATACCTCTTAACGGGTGCCCGGGAGCATATCTACCGAGTGGTTCAAGACCTTTGGGTTTCTGAAGGAATGGCGGAAGCCAAAACCCCTGGGGTGAATGTGGTTACTCGCATACCACAAGGGATCCCTGCTGGTTCTTCCGCACCAATCAAGCCAATTCCGGCCGATAGTGCGTACCTACAAGGTTTAAGGCAAGGTCAAGAGGGCCATATAGAGATGAGCCCTCGAGACGTGTACTTGCCACCCATTGGAGGTAACGTTCGAAAGGACACCAATACTGGTGGACCTGAGGACGATTCGTCTGACCCAGATGAGGAGCGACGAAGAAGAAACCGCAAGGGTAAAGAAAGGAGGAGGAAAAAGGGAAAGAATCGCGGCTACGGACTCTGACCCCGATTCCTCGAGCTCCGATACCGATACTGGTTCATCGTCGGATGATGACCGTAAAGGTAGACGCCAGAAGAGACCGAACAGGTTGGCGAAGAAGTCGTCAAAGAGAAACCGGAAAGGTAAGAAGAAACGGTACGAGTCGTCCGACTCGGATTCGGACACCGATACAACCCTAGAGGTGCGTCAGCCGCTGAACGATATGTTCACCAAAGCGGTTGATTATAGGTCATATCGGTTGAGAAACCGATCCTCTGCTTACACCCCAAGAGGTTGCGCAGAAGACTCACCAAGCACCATAAGAAGCTCAGCTTCCAGATGGGTGATACTACCTTCACAGGTGATGACCCCCATTGCGGTAATTGAGTTTCTACAGAAGTTCAAGATTGCATGTGACCAAAATGGTTTTTCCGACAGGCGCTGCCATGTGGTTATTCCAGTTTTACCTTAAAGGTCAAGCTTACCACTTGCTGCAAGGCATGGCTCCGTGGAAAGTACCCTGGCGGTTGATGAAGAGGGGACAGAGATGTTAGAGACGTACCCAGAAGTGGTTAATTTCATGTTGGAAACTTACGCTACCGATGAGGTTATCCAGGAAGGTTACGCTGAGGGTGCAGGCATATCGCCAACGCTCTAGCCAAACACGAAATGGAATTCTCGTTGGGCCTTTGGAACTCTGGCCACCCGATGCGGTAATGTCTTTACCACTACTAGGTTTGAAGTCGCTCTTTGCCGACAATGTTGACAAAGCGATCCGTTCGCAGGTACACAATTACCTGGCGAACCAACCGTAAGGTGGACTATAATGGGCTTGCCCGTTATGCCCAGGGACTAGGTGACACTCTCCGTCACGGAAAGAAGCCGTCGGCGTCCCATACCTCAAAAGATAAACCGAAACGGTCAGTATTGGAGCTAGAAGAAAGCACTACCTCAGAGGGAGATTCGCTCATTCGCGTACCAACAGGAATGGCAGACTCATCTCGTGACTGCCGCCGCAGGCTCAGTCACGAGCCACTCTCCATTGGTAATTGGTCGTCGACAGTACCACCAGCTTCGGTAAGGTCGCCACCAAGTGCGGCGAGCACTCAACAAACCTCAACGGGTGGTTCGCAAGCCATCTTCATATGCTACAGCACCAACCAATCCGGTTACCCGACCTACCTCTATGGCAATGCGTGACTCCCCAGACAGGTGGATTGGTTTGCTGGCTCTGTTTGTCGCCAGACCATCTGGCGAACAGATCGTGTGACAAAATACCCCCCAGGGGTGCGCGAACATCTGATCAGTGCCAGGCAGCAAAACCACCGTAACCTATATGGATCTGGAAAGAGGGTACAAGCTCAACCCATCACCATCTCAGGTTCATCTCGTCGAGGAAACACCAATCTTGGAGAAGGACAGTCCCGCTCCGGAGGAGCAGGAAAACACCGAACGGTTAGCGTAGGGGCCACCCCTAACCGTGAATTGGAAGGCCCGTCGATACCGGAACGGGAAACCTTAATGGTGGAAAAAGAAGAATCAGATGTACCCAATGTGGTGTGTCTAATGAAGCTACAATAACTATAAAGTTAATGCTTCAGTAAGCTTTCTCAATTACCTACAGGTCCCCGTTGCGTGTGTACTCGATATCGGCGCCGGTCCAAATGTCCTAAACGCTCGCGTCATACCCGATGCGGTCTTGCGGAACATTCGGCCTGCCCCGACTATCAACCCGCTGGTGGACGCTAATGAGCGCCCACTGCACCTTAGAGGAATGTTAACCCACTGTGGTACAACTTGGAACCTTGAAGTTGAAGCTCAATTTCTTTGTGGTGGATCGTTTGGCGACAGACTGTATCCTCGGGACTCCAACTTTATTGACAAACATGTCAAGGCAATTTTGCCAGGGTCCCCGAACGGTCGCTCTCCGTCAAGGTGGTCGTATTGCCATACTGGGTAATACGCAGACCCCAAAAATGGTTGGCGTAAGAAGCCAAGGTTCAATCATACCCACCGAAACGGTTTCAAACAAGATACGGCTCACCAAATTGGTTTCAATTCCGGCTATGACCCAAATGGTAGTGAATGTCTCATGCGCAGTTCCAGGATTGGTAATGCTACAGAACCATCCTAGGTTGGCAGAAAGACATCTCGCCTTGATGGCAAACGGGATTATCGACAACATCCCTAACCAAGCCTTCAAGGTGTACTTGAGTAACTTTAGCAACTCACATTGTTAAGTTACCCAAGAATACCACTATTGGAATCGCACTGCCGGCACCACAAGGGGTTTTCACGGTCTCACCTAATGTGTTGGGCGAGGGTCGCCACCTCTAAGGAAGGGGGAGGAACGGATGCGCCATACCCTGCATATGCGCCCCCGTTATCGACAAATACCAAAATGGAACAGAAGATCGCCCGTACCTTTAAGGTTAGGGATCAGGAAAAGACTATGGAACTGGACCCAGTGCGGAATTGGAGAGAAGAAGTCCAGATCGGTGCGGAGAACCAGGCTCTCCGAGACCGGATCCTCAGTCTCTTAGAAGAATTTGAACCCATGTGGTCGGGCCGGTTGGGCCAAATTGAGGCTACAGAGCACCGTATTGATATGGTGCCTGGCTGGAAACCCATTTACCAGCAGCCTTACCGTGCAGGTCCAAAAGCCCGGGAGGTTGAGCTCAATGAGGTCGAGAGAATGCTCCGTGAAGGTGTCATAGAACCAGCAAATGACGGACTGGGCCAGCCCTGTGGTTCTCGTCACAAAGAAGAATGATACCCGTATGCGGTTCTGTGTGGACTACAGAAGACTGAATAGTATGACCATTAGGGATTCGTACCCAATACCTAGAATGGACGAGTGTATAGATTCGTTGGGCAACGCCAAGATCTTTACTACGCCTCGATGCCAATTGTGGTTATTGGCAGGTACCTATCAGGGAAGAAGACAAGGACAAAACTACTTTTACTTGCCACGCTGGGTTATTCCGCTTTACGCGTATGCCCTTTGGGTTGCGAAATGCCCCGGCTACCTTTCAGAGGGCGTTAGATATAATCCTTTCGAAGGTGAAGTGGAGAACCGCTCTGGTATACATCGACGATGTAATCATATATTCCAGAACGGTAGAGGAACATTTCCACCATGTTAGGGAAGTTTTGAACCTTTTGAGGGAATCTGGAGTAACGTTGAAGCTCCGCAAGTGCGAATTCTTCACCAAAGAGGTAGAATACCTTGGTCATATCATCAGCCCTGGGAGGTTAGAAGTGACGCCGCGGAATATCCGGGCCGTGCAGGAGGCGAAGCCACCCACGTCCCAGACGGAAATCCGATCCTTTATAGGTTTGTGCAATGTGTACCGCCGGTTTATGAAGGGATTTGCCAAGATAGCGGCTCCCCTCAACAGGAAGCTGCTGAAAGGTCAACCTACAAGGTTTGAATGTCTTACCAATGAGGAAATGGATGCGTTCGAGGCGCTGAAACATGCGCTCTTGACACCTCCCATCTTGGCATTACCCAAAGCTGGTTTACGATACACGTTGGATACTGACGCTTCGGACGCCCAAATTGGTTGTTGTCTTATGCAGGAGCAAGAAAACGGCGACAAACTACCTATAGGGTACTGGAGCCGTGCTTTGCACGCTGCAGAAAAGAACTACACAACAACCGAAAAGGAATGTCTGGCAGTAGTCTGGAGCATGTTGATGCTCCGTCCCTACCTATATGGTGAAAGGTTCACGCTTCGAACCGACCATGATGCCCTACGGTAAATACTGGGTCTGGCCGACGCATCAGGCAGACTTGCCCGATGGCGGTTACGACTTTCAGAGTTCGAGTATGACGTACAGTACCGTCCAGGTATCAAGCACAATGTCGCAGACGCGATGTCTCGCATTACCACAGATGGTTTGGACACCGAGCCGGTAGAGGATGATATCCCATGCTTTACCATCTCTACCAACCCTGATGGTGATACCTTAGAAGGTTACTGGACACTACCCGAAGAGGATACGTGGTTTAGTGATGCCATCGCTCGGGAAATACTCGCCCTCGAGGAAACAGACGTCATGCCAATTACCCGCGAGGAATTCATGAGAGAGCAAGCAAACGATGTTTATTGCCGCTCTCTCATGGACCAAGTAGGTATGAAAGACTCGAACTTTGACGTCGACCGAAATGGTTTCCTGGTGAGGCGAGCTCCTATTGATGGTTCCCTTCAGAAGGTAGTGCCCAAGGTGCTGCGCCCTCGGGTGCTGTACCTAGCCCACTACCCAAGGCTATCAGGACACCCTGGAGGTACGAGAATGTACTACACCTTGAGGCAAGGGTACTACTGGCCTCATATGGCTAATGATATATATACCTTTGTAGGTCAATGTGAATCTTGCGTACGTACCCGTGGAGGTCTCCGGAAGCACAGGAAAAACTTGAAGTTATTCCCTGCAGCGGGTCCTCTCGAGTTCGTCGCAATAGACCTTCTGGGTCCATTACCAAAAACCACAAGGGGATATCAGTACATCATCGTAATCACCGACAGGTTCTCGAAGCTCACGCGAGCGATACCCTTGAAGGACACGAAATCGACGACCCTCGCGGTGGCGTTCTTGAACAATTGGATCTACCCATATGGTGCACCGCTTTATCTACTTACCGACAATGGTTCGAACTTAGCTTCGAAGTTCTTTGAAGCTGTTTGTAACCTCTTGGGTATTAAGCACTACTTCACTACTGCCTACCATCCGCAAACGAATGGGCAAGTGGAGCGCTTTAACCGAACACTGGTATCTAGGCTGCGACATTATACGGAAGAACACCAAACTGGTTGGGACGAGCTCGTGCAGCCCTTGACATATGCATATAACCTTCAGGTTCATCGAGCGACGCAAACTACGCCGTTCGATCTAATACTGTCAAGACACCCACCAGGTATTGTTGTTGAAGGGGACCCATTAGGACAAGAAGCCGCCGGAGCGCTCACACCGTCACAGGTCAAACGGAATACCCTTTTGAGGTTGAGACGTGCTCTCAAGTATGCTGAGAGCAAGCTCACAGCATCCCAGAAGCGGTACAAGGAGGACTACGACCGTAAGGTAACCCAAGTGGTAACGGCTACGCCGGGTCAATATGTCTTTATTGACCACCCTCCGAAAGGAGCTAAACCACGACCGGGTGATGAAGCTGATGATGAAGCTATTGATAGAGATATCAATTCTAATCTTCTTCCGAAATCATCGGGACCTTTCAAGGTAGTTCGGTCGACCGACCACACGGTAACGGTGAACCAAGATGGTGTAGAGAATACAATCTCTATAGACCGAATCACGGTTGCACCTCAGACGGTTCAGTCCAGGAAGGAACGCGGAGAATCCGCGCGTGACCGACAAGCGGTTGCCCTGAGGACTCAGCCCCGGGAAGACGGGACACCCATCGAGGTTAATGATGACGCACAGGGTGACGACCCAGACTACGTACCACCTGCGGGGATTACGGTTGCTCCTTCAGAGGAAACACCTACCCCTAGTGGTACCGATGCTCATCTAAACCAAAGTGGTGAAACGATACCAGCCCAGGTCTCTAATGAGTTCCCAGTGGAACGCCTTGTAGGTCACCGCCGTACCCAAGAAGGTCTGAAGTACACAGTACGCTGGTATGGCTGGGGGGCTGACGGTGATACCGCCGAGCCGCCCTCAGCCATACCACACCATTTCAGGGTAAGCTACTGGAACCGCAAAGGAGAGGACATGCCGAATGATGGGTAAACCTTAGAGGTAATGCAGTCCCCCAAGGAAGGGGGAAAAGCACATTGTAATGAGGAGTACCAAAGTCGGTTCGGACGCTCACCGGGAAGGTACAACCAGAAGGAAGCATTCCATGAGGGTACGTCCAAGGAGCGGTAGCGCTAAAGACGGACGCACCGTTGTACGCGCGCCGTTGCACACGCGCCATGCACGTGCGCGGTACGCGCGCGAACCCGCACGGTGGAAACATTCAAAAAACTGTATCTTTTTATTTGACGAGGCATACGCGCGCTTCTCGTGGCGCGCCGTGCGGAGTAACCGATTCGGTTTACACTATTGTGTGTAGGGAGCGAGCAACGGCATGGTCAAAAAATCTAAGTATTTTGACCGTGCCGCGCTCCCGAATCGGCCATTCCCAGCCTCTGAAACCCCTTGGTTCTCGAGATACAGACCAAAAGGGTTTTCTGCGTTTTCACTACCATATGGAGGGGTAATTTTCCGGTCAAATATTTTGATTCGCCTTGCAAGTAACCTCCAGGGTGAAACACCGCACGTGCGCCCATGCATGGTGAGAGGCCATGCAGACCAATCCAGGTACATTGCTGGCCACCGCGCGCAAGCGCGTGGCACGTCACCTCACCTCACGGGGAGGCAAAACCGCTCGCTGCCCCGCGCGGAGGCGAAGCGTCGTACCATCATGGTGAATCCATACTACGAGCACGCAAATGTGGCTCCAGATGGAACCAATTTACCTACAAGGAACTACGCTTCACCCACCGTGGTACGCTGGTCTAAGGAAGGGGGAGGGGAGTTATTTTCGCGTTTCCGCCTCGCAATGCCCCTCGATGGAAATTGGAACCTAACATGGAAACACATAACTTTTAACTTTACTGAAAGAGCAATACCAACAGGGATGCAGAAGTGGTTACGACAATCAACCTGATGGGTGAGTGGCAAAGTGAGGCCCCGAGGAGCCTCCAGCTGAGGATCCCCGACCCGGAGTGGTGTTCTGATGGGCTCCCGGCCAAGGCTGGAAGAGGTGAGCCTGGCCTGGAGCCTGGCTAGGCGCGCTACCATGACCCACGGGGGTACTAGTAGGCACGCTGACGCCTGGCATCACGTCGGCACCCATCGGAGGTGGCGCGCTCGCCTGCGCAACCGACGGAGGTGCCGACGACCCGATGTGGAGAGGAGCCTGCGTAGCGGCTAGAAGGCCGGGGTTCAGGCTAGCACCAAATAGGGGATCCTCCAAAGGGTTTGTAGGCGTCGGGCCCATGGCCGTCGCTAGGCCTGCCACCTGGTTGGTAGCCATCTGGTAGAGCTCGACCTGGAACCGGTTCCGGAACTCACCAATTTGGGAAAAGGATCGCATGTACTGTGCATGACGAGGCAGGATGCTTTCCAGAAGGGTAAGAGCTTCGACCACAGAGGTAGGACCCGCCCGATGGAAGTTCACCACACAGGCTTGGCGGACCCGAGCCATTAAACCTGAAATGGCCTGGGAGTCCACCTGAGAGGGGACAGGCGCCGCAGCCGCAGCCATGACACCCCCGAGGATAGCCCGCGGAGGCCCATCAACCCGTGTGGTACTAGGGAGAAGAGAAGTGGCACCAGTATGGGCAGGCGTATTGCGTCCCTCTGGAGCGGGAGTAGGCGCTGAAGTGACCACAGGGGTAGCTGCTGGCGATTCCACCACGGTTGGGAATGGCTCGGGACTCCCTGGAGGTCCCTGATCGGTCGGAGCCCCGGGATAGCGCTGCTCCGCGCGGGATACAACCTTCCAGGACACCGGATCGAAAACCTCCCACCCCTGCTTGGCTCCCCACGGGAAACTCTCCACTTGGGTAAGCAACGATTCCAGCTGCTCAATAGAGTAGTCCGTACCTGCCACAATGGTTCCGATTCCAAATAGGCGAATGTCGCGAATGACCCTCGGGGGAATGAAGAACATACGACCAGGAGGTTGCACACCGTCACGGTAAATCTCGGCTTCTCGAGAACGACAATCCCAGTCAATACCGTCACGGGCAGCCTGCAGAGCCAAGATGGCCACCAATACGGCCCATTCCGCGAGGGCAATCGACCAAATGAGGTAATACCGATCGTGGTTACGGGTGATGTAGCTCCCGAAGTAAGCCAATACCGGTGGGGTTGGGACGCTAAGCGACATCGGTACCTCATAGGCATTCCACCATTCAGGTCGGGCCACATACCAAGAGGTTCTTCCCTTATTAGGTTGTGAGAAGAACTCCACATTATGGAACCCATGCATGACGCGGTTGAAGCTGGACCGGGTGCGAATGCGAGCCTCGGTGGCAGCATCCACCCCCCACCTACGACGGTTAGCCCAATGGATGGTATTGTAAGGCCTATCGAAGCAAACCAAATGTGGTGAAGCCGGAAGGTACTGCTGCGGAAGGGAGTCGTACTGACAGATCTTCACAACCAGACGTCGGTAATAATGGAGCTCCGGTTCAATACGAACATACGGCAGATCGCTGGGATAAAGCGGGGGGATGAAATACCTCATTGGTGTGTGTCGCTGGCGGCTGTCATAGCACTCCACCCGACCCTGACGAGGTTGAGATTCCTTATCCCGACGGTGGAGCGTTTGCGGGACGGAGCGGAGACGCTCGCAATCCCAACGAAACAAACCCAAGTAGGTATCCAAAGTCGGACGGCGCAAGACGCCGGGAAGCGATGTGTTCCCCGGCGCCACTGGCCAGTTCCGACGGTACAGCGTCGCTTGCGACACCATTCTTGGATCGACCCCGAAGGTACCATGTTGGGAAACGTTCCAGTCGGCCGTGGTGAACGGCTCCAAACCATAATAGGAAATACCACGAGGAATCTCGGGCTCCGGACCATACGGGTCCCGGATCCCTTCGTGAATCCCTTGAGGTTGATTTGAGGAAGACGGAACCGGCTGGCTCCGAAAACCAGTTTGGATGCGGGAATGGTACAAAGCAGCACCCCGAGAACCAGATTTGGCAATGCCGCTTCCGCGGCCGCGCGAGGGACCGGCACCCGACATGGTGTGATGAGTACCGTGAGGGAGTGGTTG
This sequence comes from Gracilaria gracilis, assembly GCA_030374805.1. Classification (NCBI taxonomy): domain Eukaryota; phylum Rhodophyta; class Florideophyceae; order Gracilariales; family Gracilariaceae; genus Gracilaria; species Gracilaria gracilis. The sequence continues at coordinate 879,481 of JARGSG010000202.1, read as the reverse complement.
AGACGGCGAGCATTCGACCGCAGGGGTGAAGCGAATCGGCTTTTTATCCACAATGGGTGAGTCACTAGAGCTGATGCTCAAAACCTCCACCCGTTCGGGGCCCCATGCTGGTTCAACCATTAAGGTATCGGCATTAGTCGCCGATGGCGCGCCGTCCCTTGAGGTTACCGCGTCCGATTGACCAACATGGGGAACCGACAATCGCCGTGTACCGCTACGGGTGCGAGCCCGCACGCTGGTACCAGGGCTACCCATGTGGTTCAGATAAGGATCGGGGGTCACCATAAACGGATTCAACCTTGTCGGTAGGACGAAAAGCCACGGTGGCGCGAGCCCGCGTAGACAAACCGCAAAGGGGTGCGAAGGTAACCAGAAGGGATAACGGTGGAACAACCTCGATGGAGTCAGCGGCAATGCCTCGAAGGGTTGGTACTCGAACCTCGAAGGGACAGAGAGACACGCCGCAACCAAGTGGGCGCCAAAATCCTTCACGGTACAGTGCCCACACGAGCTCGAAGGCGCAACCCGCCACCCCCACTGGGTATACCGACACGGTAAAAGGGTCCAAGCCGGGCAGCCAAAAAGGCAGAACCTTGGAGGTATGCAATGGGCGCGCGCCGCGCCCAAACCACCAATGGGAACGAATAGGCTGCCGTCTGTGATAACCAAAGAAGTGGATAGAGCCGCAATCGGTGATCACCAAGGTGGTGAACGTAGTACGCTCGGCGACGCAGAGCCGATGCGACGCACGGCGCGAGATGGCACGAAGGCTGCGACAGGGACCAAATTGGTACGACGATGCAACCGACTTGGTGAAAGGATCTAGGAGCCACGAGGGCGTGGCTCAGGGTAGGAAGGGGGTCTGTAGTACAATGAGACCTCAATGGGTTGGTGCCACGTGGGTCTACTGCTGCGCCTTGCTGGCTGCACTGTACCCAATTGGTATTCTGTATTTTATAATTTCTAATTTCTAATTTATAGTCTAGGATAGTTTAGCATTGCTGGCCCATGACAGTAGGTCATGGGCACAGCCGATGACGTCATGCCCGCATGGGAGATCGGCCTCGGTGCACCTTGTATATATTGTGGTGCACCTCGCCTTCCCCCTCGGGTATTGTAAAGTCAGGCACCACTAGGGCAGTAACTATACCATCTTGGTCACTTGCTACTCTATTACTATTCAGGTTTTACCGCGCGTCGACGTCTACTACCGTACACCTACACGGTCTAGACTAGTTGCCCCGCCGTTTGCCCCTGCGGGTTTCAGGTGCCCTACTACCATATTGGTTGTGTGTTTTTCCCCTTTAGGTTGAGCCCTCGCGCGCTCCCTCTACCAGGCGGACCCCACACCTTATCGGTATTTGTACGACAATCTGAAGCCTGATTCGGGAAGATCATCCGTTACGTACACGATACAGCAAGTTTCAAGGGAATCTATCGAGCAGTTTTCGCTGCCGAAAATAGCATTAGTGGGTGCGGGAATTTGAAGGGGTTATATCCATGAACATTGCCATTTCACCTCTTCTCCGTGTATTTCCTTGTTGTCCGGGTTCATTTCACATCACACGACTGATTACACGAACTTTGCACTGATAGTGCACGATTTGTACATGAAGTGTACACGTAAGAACATTCCCTCCGTTCTTGGATATATCCTTAGAGTAGAGTTAGTTGGTGGTTAGGTCATTCTCAGGAGGCGTCAAGGTGATATTCGTAGTGTGGGGAGGGTGCCGGGGCTTCTCTTTGCATTGAGTGCATGCTGCGTTGGAAGTCCACGGATGTACTTCGTGTTGGCGTTCACACGGTGACGCTTCGGTTGCACGTGTATTTCAGGGGTAGCGGGGAGAAGTGGTATGCGGTCGACGTCTTCGTTGCCAACACCATGGCACGTTTCCATCCTGGTGCTCCGCGTCCCGTCGTCATTCCGCCTGACAGCCCTCATGGACTGCCATTGCCGTTACTGCCGCCGCCGCCCCCGTCGCCGCCTTCGCTACTGTCGCCGCCGCCCGCAAACTCCCCGCACTTCTCGCCGCCACCGGTACCCCGAGCCGCCTCGTCGTCTGGTGGGGACTCCGTTCGCTTCGTGCGATATGTCCCTGCCGTGCACAGTCCGAGGCGTGGAAGTCCGCCGCCTCGAGATGCGGCCAGGCGGATTAGTCGCCGTCGTCGCATATGTGGTGGAAGTGCCACTGGGCGCCCTTCCAGCTCCTACCTTCGCGGATGGCACGACGCCATCCGCGTAGTCGAAGAGGAGCTGCCTCGCGGGGCTGTGGCCATCTTGGCCCGACTGCTCCACGAGTTTCGGGAAGTGCACGAGCGATATGGGATATAGAATATAAAATATAATGCATATTTGCTACTGTATGCAATAATACATATACTCTGCTTTCTGCTTATCGCTCTTCCTCCTCGCCCTTCTTCCTCATTTTCACACTTTCACATACTCCCCCTCTCAGCGGTCGCAACGCCTGGGCGACCACGGTTAAGAACTCATGATGAGGGATGCAGCGGGCCATTTGTCGAGACTTCTTCTGTTGTGTATCTGAAGGGGTAGAGCGGTTCCGGATGATCAGGGTCTGGTTCAAAGTCTACCAGAAATTCTTCATGTCGGCCAAGTAGTCTCACATAATCCATGACTTGTTCTTCGTGCGTTGCGGCGGCTGGTAGGTACCCATACTTTGCAACGACGTAATGGTATAAGAAGAATATTGTTTCATCTGCACTAGGCCTTGACATCTGTGGGTGCACTCTTTTGGCAAGACGTCCTAGCATCACATGAGCACGCGCGGTGAAGTACTGGCCATATAGATGGTGGATGCTTAGGCATAGGTGAAAGCAATTCCAAATGATACGATGCTTTTCTCATAATTCACAATCTAACGGAGAGAGCCATTCTTCGAGTTTTCTGCCCCCAACCTCTAATGCCAAGTAATTGACATCTTCATTGTAGACTTCATAATCAATGATGATCGGCATGGCAATCAATGGGGGTAGACCACCCTGTATCGATATGAAATGTTTCGTTGAGTCTTCTCTCAAGGTTTTAGGTCGGTTACGATACAGCTTGAGTCTTCTCGCGTGAATTTCTCTTCTTGACATGCGTCGATTAGGTGAGATTAGATAGTATTGCGGGTGTTTGGCTCTAACAATCCGACACGGACCATAAAACTTAGAAATGAGAGGTGGCCACTTCACTGTAGGGTTCAAGGCCGCCCCCCGCATGACGAGGACCTGGTCTCCAACTGCAAACCTATGGCTGTGCCGATTGTCATCTTTCCGATTAGGTTGACGCGCCACTCGTGCCGTTCTTCCGGTTACCGCCGTTTCCAGCTCAAGAATGCGATGCTCTGGGTTGGCTGACGATATAAAGGAGGAAGGGTCCATTTGGTGCATACGAGGAGGTATTCCATACATCAGTTGAAAAGGTGAGTATCCTTCGGGAAGTGGCCGTGTTCGGTATTCATAGAGAACGTCGGGCAAAGCTTCATCCCAATCGGATCCTGAATCGTGTACGGTTTTTGCAAGTGCTCTCTTAATCGTTCCGACCATTCTCTCGGCACGACCGTTTGACATTGGAGCGTATGCTAAAACAGGCTTCATAATGATACCATGCCTCCGCATGTATTCTTGAACAGTCCCAGCCAAGAAAGAAGTGGCATTGTCGGATACAAGAGTATGTGGGCATCCAAATCGAGAAACAATCTCCTGTTTCATGAAATCCAAGACATCTCGAGCTGTAGCACTTTTACTTGCTAAAGCCAAAGGCCATCCTGATAAATGCTCAACGCCAATAAGTAGAAAACGATTTCCACGACTCGTAGGGCGCAATGGTCCGGCGAAATCTACTGAAAATGTGTCGAACAGATTGGTGAGTGGTGCTCTCTGTCCGGCTCGATAAGAGGCAAATGGTCCCATGAACTGACAACTCTTGCAGCTTCTCACGTAGTCGGTGACTTCCGAGTAGACATTTGGCCACCAGAATCGATCCGAAATGTACTTTCTAGTAGCTGCAGGATCCCAATGTCCAATGTCATCATGAAATGTACGGAGGATAAAAAGCCTGTCCTTCATGAATGGAACTAACCTTAAACCAGAAGATGTCTGCCGATACAGGCGCATGTTCCATACGATAAACTTTTTCGCACTTCGTTTGATAGCACCTCTGACCTTGGGGTTTGGTTCATCAATGTCCATTTGACTTAGATGTCGGCCAATATTAGCGAAATATGGCTCTAATCCTTCGAACGCTGATGTCGTAGAGGTCATCACAACTGCAGCTTGAGCGGGAGCCAAATCTTTTTCTGTTGCTCCGTATCGAGAGAAATAATCCGCAGCCTTATTCTTATCACCTGAGCGATATACGATTTCAAACTCATACTCAGCAAGAAAATCTAGCCATCTAGCCAATCTGCCATGTACATCTTTCTTTGTGAAAGCATACTTCAATGCTTGGTGATCCGTAATTAGTTGAAACGGTTGGAAACCGAGCAAGTACATTCTAAACTTCTTCAACGCAAAGATAACTGCCAGAGCTTCTTGTTCACACACAGAGTACTTCCTTTCAGCTGCTGTCATGGTTTTGCTTGCATATTTTATGGGATGGAACATACCATCAGATTTCTTTTGGGCGAGCACCGCTCCTAATGCGACAGAAGATGCATCTGTCTCCACGCGGAATGGGTTTTCGAAATCTGGAAATGCCAGAACAGACGGGCTGGAGAGTTTTTTCTTCAAGGTGTTGAATGCATCCAACATATCAGACGTGAACTCCAGTCGTCCGGAGCCTGAGGTGGAAGCATGCAAAGGTGCTGCAGTTTCAGCAAAATGTGAAATGAAGCGTCGGTAATATCCGGCAAGTCCGAGGAAGCTTCTTAACTCAGTAGCAGTGGTGGGAACTTGCGCCGCTTGAATTGCTTCGATCTTCCTGACGTCTACGGACACTCCGTCTTGATTCACTATGTGCCCAAGAAGATGAATCTGCGATTGAGCAAAATCACACTTCGTGATCTTAATCTTCAATCCATATGAGGAAATCGTTCCTAAGACCCGTTTGACGTGGTCCATGTGCTCATCAAGACTATTGGAGAATATCACAACGTCATCCACGTACACTCGAACAAATGGATATCGGCTGAGGATTGAGTCCATCATTCTCTGAAAGGTTGATGGGGCATTCATTAGGCCAAACGGCATTACTTCAAATTGAAAGGTTCCTTGGCGACAGACGAAAGTGGTTATCTCCTTACACTGAGGGGCCATTCGTATCTGCCAATATCCCGAGAAGAGGTCAAGAGTCGTGAAGAAGGAAGCAGAGCCTAGGTCATCGAATATCTGTTCGATGTTGGGTAAAGGCCAGCGATCAGCTTTCATCACCTGATTCAAAGCGCGGTAATCCACGCAGAATCTTGGTTTCCCGTCCTTTTTGGTTGCGATGACGACGGGGAAAGACCAAGGAGAAATCGAAGGCTTGATGATACCGGCAGATAACATCTTATCCACTTCATTCTTGACGACTTCGTTATATCGTGGCGGCAATCTTCTGACCCTCGAGTGTATTGGAGAGGTTGTGTTCAGCGAGAACTCATGCATAATAGGTACGTCCACCGGTCGTAAATCATAAAGGGACCATGCAATAACATCTGAATCGGTAAGCAAAGTCGAAATCTTGGTCTGCACATTTTCTGGTAGGTGGGAAAGCCTGTTAAGGATGATGGTCATACGATCAATTGAGGGTGGAATGTCTTGACCGTCCAAGGTACACTCAAGCCCTCCTTTCGCGATAGGATTCTGTTCTGAATTCTGAACATCTGTTACTGGACAAATTTCTTCTGTTGAAATTTGTCTTTCCTCAGGGATGAGTCTTGGATTCATCTCTTCGGGTTGGTTCTCAACCATGTTCGGACCTTCATCGCAGGGAAAAGGAGGTTGCTCTGTAAACTCATCCTGGGGTACCTCTTCTTCGAATGCAATGACATACAGACCGTCATCATCTTCCTCCAACGTTCCTACACGATTGAAAGGCATATTGTGTACTCCAAGATGTGGTGGGTGTGCAGGAAGAGGAACTGGATATCGGATCTGAACGCGAACATTGATAAAGTCATTAATCATCCCTTCATTATCCATGGGAAGCAACTTAACTTCATCCTTAATCGGTATTGTTAGAACAGGATCACGATACAGCGGAGAATCAGGTATGTGTAGCTCCTCTGGCGAGGAGATGTTGACTTCTTCTTCATTTACGGCTTCTTCGGTTTCCTGATTTCCAGCTGCACTTTGATCATTAATCTCTTCTCCGTTTCCGTCCACCAAAGTTGCGTTGACGGTATACTCTTGAACACTAGTATCGGTTTCTGGATCCTGAAAGGAGGATGAATTGGGCCCTTCCTCGTTCATGCTGTCAGGGCTTTCTGATGCTGCATAGGTGACGATGTCCCCAGCCCTTGGCGGGGGCGGAAGTGTTTCCAAGGAGCGACTATTCCCATTGTCGGGGATTGGTTAACCTTCATCGAACCGAACAATCTGGGATCCTTCTGGATCCAACTCTAGGATACCCATATTCCCATAAGGCAATTCAGACACATGTGGAGGAATTGGATCACCTGGAGCAAGTCGGGGGTAACGTCGATAAACCCTGAAGATTAGGTTATCAGGCCGCTCATTCGGTTCCTCAGCCCGGAGAAGCACAACGTCATTTCGGATAGGGAGAATGAGCTCATGAACAGGCTCCGACTGTGCTGACTCATCTTCAGAACTACTTAGCGCCTGTTCTGCTACTTGTTTGTAGCTAGCGAGGTTTTCAACTGGTTCGGTTCGGCGAAGAAGAGGTTCTTGTTCATCAGTCCCGATGGCCAACTCCTGGATCTCATCTTGGAGGTCTTGCATTGGCCTTCTCGCAACGTTGCCCGATTCAGCGAGGCTTGAGGATGATATTGGATTTTCTTGCTCAACACGTGCCGGAAGTCTTCGGTCTTCAACAGAGGTAAGAGCATACTCCAAACTGTCCACTTTCGTTCTTGGGAATTCTTCAGAATCTTCATAATCGCTTTCAGTATCGCTACCGGTTGAAAATAAATCAGAATCGGAAGTAAAACCTTCACTGTCCGTGTCCGAGAGATTCTCAAAGCACTCTACTTCAGGCCTGTGATGATCGAGAGGAAGCACTGTAGATTTTCTCTTGAAAGACATAGAGACTTCTTGAGCTCCAAGATCTGGACAAGCTTGAATCGCTTCCAAGGTGGGGCATCCAATGATAACATGAAACGGAGGATTTTCTACCACTAAGAAACTTAATGGTATACGTAAGGTGCCAAATTCCACCGGAACGTTCTTGATGCTTCCCCGAACTAGAGACTTTGTCCCATCTGCAACAACGATTCTTCTATTGGAAGGCTTCAGTTCCAATGAGAGTTTGTGACTAAGCGAAGCTGACATAAGATTGGGAACTGCTCCCGAATCTAATAGCGCTTGGGACTTTGTACCATACAGCGACACATTAACGACCCGGAGGGCCGGTGGAAGCGTCGAAGTACTAGCAAAGCTCACTCGTCTCCCCGAGAGGCTACCAGAGAGGATACGGCGTAGATTCTTCTTGGCTTCATCCGCATCTCCTCTAGCAAGTTGTCCGAAGGTGATACCGGAAGGGACTGTCGCTAGCTCTTCGTATACATTGTACTTGCCAATGTGTTCTTGGATCTTGATCTTCTTATGCTTGGGCTTCGTCTTTTTCGAGCTAGCGTCTCGGACTTTTGAAGAACTCCTACGTACATCCTTGGTGGTGGTGGACTGCGTATCGGGGAACATAATTGGAGAGATGCCGGAAAGGGGACCAGTTCTGGATTGCTTTGGAAGTGGGGCACCTTCTGCATCTCTCTTGGTCGCGGCAACCAGATCTTCATCATCTGAAGATTCATTGATGATGACTGAGACTTGATTCTGATTCGGCTTCTGCTGATTTGATTTCTTCTGCAGAGCCTTCTCAGCATTCGACTCCGATTTCACGCCTTCAAAGGACACCTTCTTCTCCTCATTGATCGGTGGTCTTTTCCAGCAGGTGACAGATGAGTGTCCTATTTTGCCACAGTTACCACAACGGGTATTCCGATGTGGGTTTAGTTCACAACGGTTGACATAATGGCCAGGTTGATTACAATAAGAGCAGAACTTCTCGGCTTCGGGACGACCAGTATTTTGTGTCTTCTTCACCAATAGATGCAATTGAGTCATCTGTTCGGCAAGCTTCTCCACTCTATCTTCAAGAGGGGCTGAGACACCTCGAGGGGCTTCCTTTGTCTTTTGCAGAATCTTCTTGGCCGGTGGTAAAACACTCAGGGCTCCATATGACCCCAAGGCTTTCTTTCCTCCAACAAAAGCCTTAACCAGGCTCTTCAACGCGACATAATCATCTGCTCCACGGAAGATCACAAATTGCGCTAGGTCTGCATATTCCATGACGGCATTTCGGAGCAACCCGAACTTTGCTTTCGAGTTGAAACCGGCCTGTTCGAAGAACGAGTCCATTTTCTTCAATGAACCCAGCAAGTCCCCATAATCCAGACGGGCTGACACTGCTCGACGAATTCTTTCCGCCGGTTCTTCCACAGTTCCGAAGCGCTCAATCAGAGCAGCCTTTACCTTAGCGAAATCTTTTGCTTCCGCTGACAGTGAACCATTAACAGCGTAGTTATCATAGAAGAAATCAAAGGCTTCTCCTTCAATGAAACCCAACAACTTGACGGCCCGGTCGGCGTTATCAACACCGGCTGCTGCCACATTCTCAAAGTAGAAGAGGAACTTCCTTACATCGACAGAAGTTCCATTGAAAGACATAACAGACTCACGAGGCACGAGGCCCTGCTGGGGGTACCATGTGGGCGTCATTTTTGTGGCCACGTTGGCTAAACGACGCGGGTGGTGACAACCCAGAACAAGACTAGAATGCCAGGGGGTACCAGCCTATGAAGGCGATGAGTAACAGCGTAAGCCGCTGAATATCCCAAACTATGAGTATTGAGATGGCACACGGTGGTGCCAGTGATACTTATAACGAACAAAGCGAACTATTCGCGCCCTGTCGGTAAATAGCTACGAACGGCTGAAGTCCCCAACAAACTTCAGAAGGAGACTCGAACGATACGGTAAAAGCTCTACGTCAAACTTCAGGCGCGAACTTAGTAGGCTTACAATTAATCTCGAGACCAATTATAGATTAACGAAGGGGGAGCCAGTTCGCAGATGTAAGTGACAAGTGGTGAACGTGGAAGGGAAAGGCCGGACCACTCCGCGGCCAAGGAGAGTGAAAGAAAAGAAAGGGGGAAACAAATCAATGGAACGAGGGAAACAAGCAATGATTGCGTTTCTGAAAGAAGGGGGGGTTTGTTGAGCCTGTGGTGGTGGTGGTGGTGGTCGAAGATGAGAATCTGAAGTTGGGCATGGCTTATATAGACGATGGAGACCTTCGAATTCAGCTGAATATCGACGGTACAATTTTTTGTAAACCATGAGTAACAAGATGTAACCCAGATGCAGTTTTCATGCATGATTGTGTAACCAGTGTAGCCTTACTAGTTGCTCGCAGCCACATAATAGTTTCTTCGGGTAACAGACAACTTGTCGCAAAGATAATGTTTTTTTGGCACAATTTCCAAGTCCGCGAGAGTTCATAATCACTTCAATCTGAAACCTGATTCGGGAAGATCATCCGTTACGTACACGATACAGCAAGTTTCAAGGGAATCTATCGAGCAGTTTTCGCTGCCGAAAATAGCATTAGTGGGTGCGGGAATTTGAAGGGGTTATATCCATGAACATTGCCATTTCACCTCTTCTCCGTGTATTTCCTTGTTGTCCGGGTTCATTTCACATCACACGACTGATTACACGAACTTTGCACTGATAGTGCACGATTTGTACATGAAGTGTACACGTAAGAACATTCCCTCCGTCCTTGGATATATCCTTAGAGTAGAGTTAGTTGGTGGTTAGGTCATTCTCAGGAGGCGTCAAGGTGATATTCGTAGTGTGGGGAGGGTGCCGGGGCTTCTCTTTGCATTGAGTGCATGCTGCGTTGGAAGTCCACGGATGTACTTCGTGTTGGCGTTCACACGGTGACGCTTCGGTTGCACGTGTATTTCAGGGGTAGCGGGGAGAAGTGGTATGCGGTCGACGTCTTCGTTGCCAACACCATGGCACGTTTCCATCCTGGTGCTCCGCGTCCCGTCGTCATTCCGCCTGACAGCCCTCATGGACTGCCATTGCCGTTACTGCCGCCGCCGCCCCCATCGCCGCCTCCGCTACTGTCGCCGCCGCCCGCAAACTCCCCGCACTTCTCGCCGCCGCCGGTACCCCGAGCCGCCTCGTCGTCTGGTGGGGACTCCGTTCGCTTCGTGCGATATGTCCCTGCCGTGCACAGTCCGAGGCGTGGAAGTCCGCCGCCTCGAGATGCGGCCAGACGGATTAGTCGCCGTCGTCGCATATGTGGTGGAAGTGCCGCTGGGCGCCCTTCCAGCTCCTACCTTCGCGGATGGCACGACGCCATCCGCGTAGTCGAAGAGGAGCTGCCTCGCGGGGCTGTGGCCATCCTGGCCCGACTGCTCCACGAGTTGCGGGAAGTGCACGAGCGATATGGGATATAGAATATAAAATATAATGCATATTTGCTACTGTATGCAATAATAAATATACTCTGCTTTCTGCTTATCGCTCTTCCTCCTCGCCCTTCTTCCTCATTTTCACACTTTCACAAAATCATTGCCGTATAAACACTCTAGGTGTTCAACTTGTAGCGACACTGACGCCGCCTGCACGAGCAGTCCTGTGAGACTGTGTACTGCACAGACAACTTGTATCTGGCAAACTCGTGCGGTGACTACCATCTGACATGTGTAGTGCAGCGCGTTGCGGTCTCAGGGCGTTCCACGACGGATCAACATCCATGCTGTTCTAAACAAAGATTTAGAGCACGCATGGAACACAATAGCTGTGTATTCATCCTTGATGGTAGACTATAAAACACAGCTAGACACTCAATAACCGAAGAGAAAATCAATTCCTCGGACACCTTCTCATCTCAGTCAATCCCCATTTCAACAGGTTTCCGGGCCCCTACACGCACAGTCAACAAGTTCAACTTCTACGTTTTGCCTCTTAGACATCCCGTAGCTAATCGAGGATGTTGGAATCGTTGTTCGATGCCGCCAGGCTTCGCATTCGTTGGCTCAAAGACGACAACTACTTCATGTGGTGACACAAAATTGAACTAGTCCTTAGGTCAAAGGGTGTGTGGAAAATTGTGAGTGGCACAAAAGCGAGACCTGAAGACGATGAAGAAGTGAAGAAGTATGATACCCGCTGCGATACTGCACTCACGAGCATATTGCTCTCCGTTCATAAATCTTGTGTGGCGCCAGTGATGAAGATGCGCAATTCTTTTCAGTTGTGGCACACGCTGCAATCAAGCTTCGAAATGGTTTCGCAGGCACGTATCGACGCACTACTCAAACGATACCAGGACATGCAGATGGACGCATTTGAGAGCGTTCTGGACTACATCAATCGCTCGTCAGTCATTGAGATGAAACTTGGTGGCATAGAACAGACTATGTCTGATGCTGAAAGACTGAGAGCCATACTGAGAGGTCTAACGAAGGAGTTCGAAGTCACGGCTGAGGTGATAAACCAGACCGGGGCTAGTTTGAAGTACGCTGTACCAAGGTTGATTGCCAGAGAGTGACAACTCTACAAGCATAGGAGAGGCTCAAACTTCAATGGGTTTCAGACCAAAGCTCTCCAGATGCACACCAAGCGATCGTCACGCTCTATTAGATGCCACCACTGTCGTAAGAAGGGACATGTAAAGAAGGACTGCTGGGAAAACCGTGATAGTCCACAGTACAAGGGAAAGAAGTCAAACAAGAAGGGTCAGTCCGGTCAGAACGACGGGAATGAATCGGACAGTGTAGCAGCTCTTCTTGTAGCACAGTGTCAGCACTCTGATGATGCTGAAATGGAAACAGTTATTCTTGCTTATGATGTTGGTGACCATTCGGACAGCGTAGCTCTGAAGGACAGTGTAGAGCAAAACAGCACCGTGCTCGGCATCTATTTTCCTGTCTCCAGGCTCTGGACTCCCGTTGGGATGATGGCTTGTGATGATGATGATGGACCCTACATATGGGTGAAGTTCGGATGACTTGAAGTGAACCTTGTTAGGTGCATAGGATTATGGAACCATTGCATGGTGTTGAACACGTGGAAATTGTGTAGATTTAGTTGAGTGGAGTCACTCATGAGGCCCCTGACAGTGGGTTAGCCACGTGTGTGGATCTCAAGAAGTGTGCACTATTTTAGTAATAATATTTAGTTTAATATGCACTAGGCATATAAGCTCTGGTGATCTCACCCTGGAGCCAAAATTGTAAAGTTACCTGAGTCGTATCTTCTTCCTGAAGTACGTGGTCTTCATCCCGAAGATTGGGCTATGAGTATTACTGCCTACGTAGGTTCACGCCTCCATTAAGAGAGTAACCACGACTGGTCTCGGTATACTCACCCCTCAGGGTCCTTTAGGAAGCTACTGTGCACCATTTTCTGGCTCATTTCAGTCTTTGTCCCATCATTTGGTCCTGTTCAGTTATCTTCGCCGTGGTATCGGATTGTTTATTGGATATATCGTTTCCTGGTACAGGCTTTACTTCCGCCCCTGTATAGGGTTATTTTCGGCTTTGGTTGCCGTTGTCGCTCCGCCTCGGGTCTGTTCCGCCGGTTGGCACGACCCTTGGCTCCGCTCCGGGTGTCTGTTACTTGGAGTACTCCCCCGTTTGTACGGTTTCTCTACCCTTTTTTCCCCCTTTTTTTGCACCCTTTCTTTGGGTTTTCCTGTGCTTCACTACCGATCACCGGTTTCTCATGGTTTTTACCTCTGCAGGTTCTTCCAGTACCGTCTCCGGTTTACACCGGGCTGCCACTCGGCATGTGCACGGGCAGAGGGCTCTTCTGCTGAGTTCGCCCATACAGGGAGTGGGACTCGAACATCCCATGGACGTTCCCTTTCAGGGTGTTGCTCCACAGACACGGCTTTGGTTGCCAACCACAAAGTTCACAAGGATCAGGAACAATGCTGGTATCTTGACTCCGGTGCATCCAGGCCCATTATGAACAATAAGAGCTATTTTTCATCAACACTACGACCGTCGTCGAAGAAGAATGTATCCATTGGTGATGGCACCAAGGTTATTGTTGCAGGTGAAGGCAGAGCACAATGTTGGGTACCAAATGAAAGGGGAATCCTTCCTAAGACTTACCTACATAACGTCTTGTATGTACCAGACCTCATTTGTAGCCTCATCTCGGTCAGTGCAATCCGCCGTAGAGGGTATATGGCGGTATTCCTGACTAACGCAGAAGGCAATGGCGCGGCTTTGATACTGAACCAAGAGACTAATCAGCTTCTCACAATGGGTAGAGAAATAGCTGAAGGACTGTATGAACTGGGGGTGTACCCCACAGCCGAAAACACGAGTACATCTTTGATTGTACGTGGTAACCAGAAGTTTACTGAGTTATGGCATCAGGAGCTTGGTCATCCAAGTCTTGAATATCTCCGGAAGACTCTTAATCTTGTCACAGGCGTTCCCAAGACTAAGCTGAGTGCCATTGGCCACTGCGAGCCATGTGCAGAGAGAAAGTCTACGCGAGTTCCACGACTACCGCTAACTGCTCCAACTGCAATCGAGGTACTGGAGCTCGTTCATACAGACGTCCTGGGACCTGTAGATGTCCAAACACTAGCGAGATCCCAATACTTCGTTTCGTTGTATGATGACAAGAGTCGCTTATCTACAATCAGGCTTCTCAGGGATAGAACTCAGATTAATGATAGAGAGAAAGACATGATCGCCTTATTCAAAACACAGTCTAGAAAGAAGCTAAAGCGGATTAGATATGACAATGCCGGTGAATATCTTTCTGAGAGTATGTCTCTATGGCTTCGGACGAAGGGAATCCAACTCGAACCAGCGCCTGTGTACAGCCCGGAATCTAACGGTAAAGCCGAGAGGCTAAACCGCACCCTCAACGACAAAGCGAGAACAATGTTACGAGTGGTGGAAGATACTCCTCGTAGCAGGCAGCTGTGGGGAGAAGCTGTTACCACAGCGAACTATCTCAGGAACCGAACATTTGTTCGTAGAGATGGTGAACCTGACATGACACCAATTGAGATCTTCACCGGTAAGAAGCCGAATATCTCACACTTACGCACTTTTGGTGCGCAGTGTTACGTGCACATTCCCAAAGAGCGCCCTAAGAAGAGCGCCAAATACAAGAACCGAACGATTAAGGGAATCCTTGTTTGCTGCGAACGCGGAAAATGTTACAGGGTATATGTTCCTGATAAGAACAAAGTAATGATCTCTGAAGATGTAACCTTCAATGAGGATATTACGGGATGGCCGAAGGCCACCATAACACCACTTTCCGACGAATTGAACCTAGCCGAGGTCCAAGAAGTTGATTCTATGGAAGATGAAGCAACGAATCTGGATATGAAGGGTGAAGCCATGGAAGTGGACTGGAATCAGAAGACCGTGAAGAAAGAAGATGTCTCGGAGAATGAAGAAGATGAAGACGACCTTGTTTTCATGGATGCACATGGAGAGTATTCCTACGACCCTGAATTAGTGACCCACTACCCTCCCGAGCCACGACGCTCGACCAGATCGAGACAACAGCCACAGCGTTTCACTCCAGATACTGTCCTCGCAATGCTCACGGGTAACATCATGGGCAATGACGACAATGATAGCCCTTTGACTGTTCGAGAAGCAATCAATGGCGCAGAGGCCCCACAGTGGAAGGCGGCCATGAAAGAAGAAATGAATCACATGAAGGAGCGATCGGTCTGGGAATTAGTCCCGCGTCCGCCGAACTGCAAACCAATCACCAATCGTTGGTTATTCTTGAAGAAGCACGATGAAAAAGGCAGTGTCGAGCGCTACCGGGCACGTCTTGTAGCTCGTGGCTTTACCCAGCGAGCATGTATACATTACACTGAGCTCTTTTCACCTGTTGTCAAGTACAGTACCGTCAGAGCAGTGTTATCAGTTATGGCAGCCTATGGAATGGAAGCTGTACAGTTCGATGTATGCACAGCTTTCCTGTATGGTGATCTCTCCGAAGAACTGTACATGCGCCAACCCGAAGGATTCATGAACCAGACAAAGCCTGACCATGTCTACAACCTCAAGAAATCCATCTACAGGCTCAAGCAAGCGGCCAGAGCCTGGCGTAGAAAGTTTAAGTTGATCATGCGTGAGTTGGGGTGCAAGCTGTCTGAAAACGATCCAGGCCTTTTCTTCTATGAAGTTGGACAATATCGCCTACTGATACTAGTGTACGTGGATGATGGTCTGGTAGTCGGCAGACGCCAAGACGATATACTACACTTTGTGCAGAAACTGCAGAAATATATTCAGATCCGAGTATATAATGAGCCACGGAAGTTTCTTGGAATGATCATCGAGCGTACCGGTAATGGAAAAGCACTACATGTTCATAATGCGCCTATGATTGAACGTTTGGCTCAAAAGTTTCGAGTTAACACAGCAGCTGCCGTCAATGTCCCACTCCAGAGCACACACCTTCACAAATCAGATGACAAGAATGCAGACGAAACTCCATTTCGTGAATTAGTGGGGTCATTGATGCACTTGTGCAACACTGTACGACCGGACATTTCGTTCTCTGTAGGATACTTGGCTCGTGGCTCGTTTCATAACATGCCACTCTCGTGAACACTGGAAGGCTGCTAAGAAAGTTTTGAAGTACCTATATGCCACAAAGAATTCTGTGATTGGGTACAAAGCAGGAAGCGCAGTGGTCTTAGAAGGTACATCTGATTCGGACTTTGCCGGTGATCGTAACGATAGGAAGTCTACAAGTGGTTTTGTCTTCACGTTCTGTGGTGGAACGATCTCATGGCGTAGTAAGAAGCAGACAGTTGTCGCCCAATCTACTTTGGAGGCGGAATATGTGGCTATGTCATTTGCAGTTCGAGAGGGAATATGGTTAAGAAGAATGATAAACGAACTGCTGGGTCACTCTGAAAAATGTATCGACATATTCGGAGACAATCAGGGAATGATCACGCTAGCCCGAGATGAAGTCCTCAACGAACGCACCAAGCACATAGAAGTCAAATACCATCTAGTGAAAGACTCGGTAGAACGCAACCTCGTGCGAATCGGGTACCGCAAGAGCAATGAATTGGGAGCGGATTTGTTCACCAAACCATTTGGTCCCGTAGGACACAAACGACTGTGTGCCATGATTGGAATGGAGATCCTAACATTGGAATGAGAGGGAATGTAGCGACACTGACGCCGCCTGCACGAGCAGTCCTGTGAGACTGTGTACTGCACAGACAACTTGTGTCTGGCAAACTCGTGCGGTGACTACCATCTGACATGTGTAGTGCAGCGCGTTGCGGTCTCAGGGCGTTCCACGACGGATCAACATCCATGCTGTTCTAAACAAAGATTTAGAGCACGCATGGAACACAATAGCTGTGTATTCATCCTTGATGGTAGACTATAAAACACAGCTAGACACTCAATAAACCGAAGAGAAAAGCAATTCCTCGGACACCTTCTCATCCCAGTCAATCCCAATTTCAACACAACTGCCAAAAATGGCCCTACCATCAGTCAAAAAGCCATCAACTAAGCATCAAATGTTTGGTTGATGCCTTTGTTTGTGGCGCTTGAGGTGCGACTAGACTTTCTAAGTTCTTGAAAAAATTGCGATCTCATGAAAGTACTACTACATGAGTGTTTTGAGATCAAATGTATTAACAATGAAATTCGCTTATGTTAAAAAGCTCAGCAAGTTTTACAGTGTTAATTTGCCAAAAACCGCCGGAATGTTACACTTTTAGAATATTGTAGTTTGAATTTGGCTGGCAAAATTAAAAAACTAGTTTGAACTAACTAGAGTGCCTAGCAAACCGAAGTAAAATATTAAGAGACTCAAAGATATCTGGATCATATGAAAAAAACTTGACGCTCTGAAAACTAATAAGCTCAAAGTTATCACCCAACTTGTCATGATAATCACAGAAATTATAAGTGGTGACTTTGAAAGTTTTCAGTAAAATAAAATTGTGAGATTTTTCCAAGCATTTTTGTTTTAATGCAAGTTAAAGTTAATTTTACAGTTCTAGATAGATAGACTCAAAACCACCTACGCGGGTTGTAACTTACACTCTTTTAACATTTTCGAATTCTTTCGTTTTTTTATTATTTTTTTACTGTCACTGAGTTTGTTTTATGTATTCTTTTATTTTGTATATTTTTGCACGTCCTGGTTACCAGAGTATTTTGAAATAAATACCTAAGAGAGCTCTTCCAAATGAAACAACATCTGTTTTAAGTACCGAATACACACGGACTTAATCACAAATAAATTTTTTCATGCCCAAAGGGTTGCATTCTAGTAATTGAAGGACAAAACTCCTTGAAGGCTATTTAAAGTATCTAGTTAATTTGCTCATCATGTGTTAGTAGATATTTACCTCCACTGCTATTTTCCAGTTTCCTGGCTTTGGTAATTTCCAAAGATATGCACGTGAATTGCATGGCTCGAAGCTTCGCTTAATGGGTGTGAATAGCAAACTTGTAACACAGATACACTGTAGGGAGTGCGTCTAGCATTCTTGTATTTACTTAGATATTTGAAAGGTTATTTGGCCCAGTTCACCCACTGTCAGTGGTGCGCCGAGCAAAGTTTTGGGCACCGCTTCTCTCATTAAGTCGTCCCTTCCTAACATAAATAGCTTCTCAGTCTAACTATCTCGCTTTCGCCGATATTATCTTTCACGTAGAATGAGGAACGTGCTTTTCACTTACAGTTACCCACCCTTGTGTTTTTCAGAGTATAAGCACTATTTTTGTGTCTCTTTTTGACCAATTGCCCTATAGATTTCTCTGTATTGGTTTTGTTCTACTTTCTTTCTCTTTTTCTTACCTTGAGGGTTCTTTTCTTCCCGTTTTTGATTGTGCTTTTTTGCCCTGTTATTGGTGGCCCGTTTTAAAGACCTTGTCGTTGCCGTGCTACTCTCTTTCGAGGACTCATCTCGTGTCCCTGTGAAAACGAGGATCTCTACCGACTACGGCCTGGCATCAAATCCCCGACATTTTTCGTGACGGTTTGACCTCGGCTTCACACCCGGATTAGCTGTGTCATTCCCGGAGTGCTCCATTCCCTGTGCTACCCTATCGACGGAAAATTTCCAAACTTCTTCGTGTGTCGCACTTTTCCCGCCAAAGGCGTTGCTCCACAAGTGGTCTCCTGACCTAGAATCTTCTAGGTTTTTTTGGAAGTTTCACTCGTGAATTCACTCTTTCCGAGGTTGGTTCTTTTGTCTTGGTCCCCATTTGAAAGTTTACTGGAATTTTCAGCTCATTGGGGGTTGATTGATCCTCGTTGTATGGTTGTTTGGATCATAACGTTGTCAGATCGTCCGAAGACACGCAGTCAGACTGGAAGACCAGATCTTCCACTACCGTCACGGATCCTCACCCGTTCACGGTCTCGTGTTGAAGGGATGCTGGCTACTGAAGCTATGCCGACGACCACCCGACTTCCGCCCTTGTTTAGTACAATGAGACCTCAGTGGGTTGGTGCCACGTAAGCCTACCTGTGCACCTTGCTGGCTGCACTGCACCCAATTGGTGTTCTCTATTTTTTAATTTCTAATTTCTAATTTCTAATTTAGTTTAGGTTAACATTGCTGGCCCATGACAGTAGGTCATGGGCGCAGCCGATGAGGTCATGCCCGCATGGGAGATCGGCGTCGGTGCACCTTGTATATATTGCGGTGCACCTCTCCTTCCCCTCTGATATTGTAAAGTCAGTCACCATTAAGGTAGTAACTATACCATCTCGGTCACTTGCTACTCTACTACTATTCAGGTTCTACCGCACGTCGACGTCCACTACCGTGCACCTAAACGGTCTAGACTAGTTCCCCCTCTGTTTGCCCCTGTGGGTTTCAGGTGCCCTACTACCAAATTGGTTGTGTGTTTTTCCCTTTTAGGTTGAGCCCTCTCTCGCTCCCTCTACCAGGCGGACCCAAGACCTTATCTGTATTCGTACGACACCACGTCGTTGATTAACCCTCATCGAGGTGATTCACGGGCTCCTGCGGTTGCTGGTCCCTCTCTTCCTACTGGTGGAACGGTCCCTACTGGCCATCCCAAACAAGATCCCCTTTTACAGATGGGTGCTTACGATATTCGCAGTTTAACTGTGAAAGAGCAGCTCCTCTCTGTGCGGACTGCCCACGCTACCCTTGCTAAGTAGTTGTCACTACTTCGAAAGAAGGTGGATGAAACTGCTTTGCAGGACCTTTCTGAGGATCTCCGCGTATTGCGTGGTGATGTCAACTCTCTCTTGGAAGCTTTTGGAGGACGCACTAATTTCGTGGAGGACTTGTTGAAGAAGTTTATTCGCCTCCGCCCCCATTTGGCCACGGTGGAACAAACTGTTCTTGTTGGAGCCAATCGCTCAGCCGAGCAGGCTGCTGTTTCACACCGTGACAACTAGGTGAGTGGATCCAAAGCGCGCACGAATCGGAAGAACTACGACTCTGATTCTTCAGCATCTTCTCTTTCTTCACGCCGATCGACCGGGTCTGACTCGCTGAACTCGTCGGTAGAAGAAGCCCTTCCTGCGCGTTCGTCATGCTCAAAGCGATCATCAGCCACCCAAAGTAGGATGCGCGCCCGCTCAAAGGGAAGGAAGCACTCTGGAGTAAAAGAGTTGAACCCTACCCATCTGCTATACAAGAAGCTGTTGTCATATCAGTATTACTGTTTGGACGGCTTTTTATTGGATAGAACTCTCCGCGGAACGGGGAGGGTAAAAGACTGTATCAAACGGATGCAGCTTTCACTCCGTAATCAATTGTTTACAGGTGATTATCCCATCTTGGTGCTGGATTTTCTATCACGATTTGTAGCGGAAGCTGACATCCTTGGGATGAATGAAAGACAGGCTTTTGTCGCTCTGCTTTATTTTCTACGCGGACTTGCGAAAGATCAGTATAACTCTCTAAGAGGTTAATCGCGCGCCTCTTAAGGAGAAGTTACCTGCTGGCCTGAAGCAGTTCAGTATCTACTGAGGTCCTATGCCCCTGGAACCGCTATCCAGTGGGCAATCCTCACTCTGAGAGACCCCAAACAACGCCCCAGGGAAACGAAAACCGATTACTCGATGTGCCTGAACAAAGCTTTCCACCGTTTTACCAATGTTTATTTCACTCAAGAGCGTTGTACCGTGTTCGTTGATGGACTAGATTCAACTATACGTAACGTAGTGGCCCGTTGCCGTGAAGAAAACCGTAACATCACGTATTTTGAGCTGGTGCAGTATGCACGCCCCGAAGGCGATGCGTTACGCGCGCGAGTCCCGGGAAGCCGGCTGAAGTCCGCTAAAGCGTTGATGTTGGAACCGGAAACCGCGTCTGCGTCAATGCTGGCTGACGAGCACTCCGATAAGGAGTATGATCAGGTGCAATCTGCCCATTGCAACGTGCTTTCAATCCCGACAACGGAGCTTCTTGCAACCAGGGATGCCTCGTTTCCGACGGCTCCGGACGATAGACTGCTGCACGCAGATTCGAACCGAGTCCGACCGCCTCGATTGTCATATGAAAACGGTGCAACCCGGTCCTGACGGCCTGGATAGCAAGCTTTTCGTCCAGGAGTGCGATTCTCTAATACTCGGAACGTCAACGCCATCGTTAGATTGACCTGTCACCTCTGCTATACGCGAGGGCATGCTTCACCGTAGTGCGTTTTAACCATGCGTGAATGGTCACAAGTCATTGCAAACTACGAATCCCTCCCACCTGAGGAGAAGGCTTCCGTTCCGATGGCATCGTACATCCGCGCAAAGATGGATATTCCACGCACAATTGCGGCTTCGATTGCCCAGAACATGGTTACTTCTCACTCCCGTACCCCTCGAAAGAGAAAATCAACCGCTACTGCAGACGCTTCTGTTGCTAGTTTCCTGACACCAATTGTTCAGAACACTGAGCACACGCCTCAGGCGGAATCTGCTCAGAAAAACGAACTTTGGAAGTCTTATCTCTTGGAGACTCGTCCTCATAGTTGAGAGTGAAGGCGCCCGAGGCGTCCCTGCCTCGATTCCAGGTCCGAATTCTCTCGAGGAAACAGGACGTCGAAGACTTAAACTAAGAGCACCTTGGTGTTCTTCGTCGACCGTGGATGGGGGTAAGAAATAATCGGTTTCCGGATAGAGTTATGGAGATAGCCAAGCGCAATTACAAGGTGTATGCTGACCTTGGCCTTTCACCGCATTTATGGTGCGTTATCTTAATGACTGAGATACAGCGCAGGTCCAAACTTCATCGTTGAGATAGCTCTACAACCCGCCTTGCGGCCAAAAATTCGCCTTGGCGACATTTCTGACGTCGCTGACCCGAATAACAACCAGTTCTCAACAGTAGGATACATCGAGTGGGTAATCTGCCTCAGTTCATGCGTGGTGAGGCTCGAATTTGTCGTTTTCGGTCTCTGGTCGCCCCAGTCATATTGGGTTGTGACTTCTGCGACCGCTTTGTCGATGCCATTAGGCCCTGTCAGAGACGTGTTGACATGTAAGTTGGTTCGTCCGTGCCGATTGTTCGCCTTCCTTTGAGGCATGCCTCCAAGAAGCATGTACCTCTACCTGCGACGCAGGAAGCACCACCCAGTTCTCGGGAATCTTCGAAGCTTCGTGTAGCCTCTACGACACGCCTGTTTGCAGAGTCTCAAGTCTGCGTACAGGGGAGTTCCCGTCATCACGGCTTACGAATCGTCCAGCCATTGCCGTGGTTTTACGACAAATACACTCTCTCCATTGCTAATAGAGTTGTCCAAGTGGCACCGGGTAATCCGTTTTTTGTGTTGATAGCAAATCTTGGCAAAACAACCCAGTATCTGGTGAAGAGCCAAGTGATTGGCTCGGTTACGCCACATACAACTGCGTTCGTACCTACAAAGATGACTCCCGCCGATGTGCTCGGAATCGTTCACTCTAAGGATTGGGAGGAGTCTGTGTCTCAATCGCCTCCAACGCCAAGTCTCTCGGGTCAGTCCCCTGTCAAGACAGAGAAGACACGTGTTCCAACGAGTTACGACCAATTAGACCCAGTGAAGGAATTGGAAGACCTTGACCTCGGAAATGTTCCGGACACACACCGCAAACGACTGCGCGATATGCTTCGCGAATTCAACACAATGTGGGATGGTTCTCTCGGAGAGATAAATACCACGGAACACCGGACTGATCCCCTTCCGAACTCTCGGCCAGTAGCCCAACATCCGTACAGGGCAGGGTCCAAGGCCAGAGAAGAAGAGCAATTTCAGGTGGACAAGATGATCCGTGCAGGATTTATAGAACCGACATATTCGCCGGGGGCATCACCAGTGGTACTAGTTCCAAAACGGGATAATTCCTGGCGCTTTTGCATCGACTATCGTCGCCAAAATGCTGTGACCGTCAAGGAAGTGTACCCTACTCCACGCATGGATGAATACATCGATTCTCTCGGAAATTCCACCGTACTCACGGCATTGAATGCTAATTGGGGATACTGGCTGGTTCCAGTGAGGATTCAGGATCAGGACAAGACACTGTTTGTCTTCCATTATGGCATCTACCCTTTCAAACGGATGCGCTTTGGTTTCAAAAGTGCTCCCACTACTTTTCAGCGTGCTATTGATATCCTACTGGCCCGTTTCAAGTGGCGTACTTGTCTCGTCTACCTTGACAACATCATCGTATTCTCAGATAGTTTGGATGATCACCTCACACATGTGAGAGATATAATGGCCATGTTACAGGATGCCGGAGTGACACTCAAGCTGGAAAAATGCGAATTCTTCACGGGCACTTTCAAGTATCTGGGTCACATAATCCGTCTAGGGCGTTTCATGATCGAGGAAGCTCGTTTGAAGTCGCTGAAAGAGGCCACGGAACCAATTACCCAGACTTAACTGAGATCCTTTCTAGGATTGGTCAACGTCTATAGACTTTTTATTTGCAGTTTCGCAGACATCGCAGCACCTCTCTACGCGCTCCTGCGGAAGGGTCAACCGTCTAAGCTGGACCCATTCAAGTCTACTCAGACAAACGCCTTTAACTATGTCAAAGAGGCTGTAACCACGGCACCAGTGTTGTCACCACCGAAACCGGGACTTTCATATACCGTGAACACGGATCCCAGTGACTAACAGGTAGCTTTTGTTTTGTTCCAAACCACTCCAGAAGGAGAACGCAAGCCAATTGGATACTGGTCCATTTCGTTGAACGTGCATGAGAAGACTTGCTCCGTGTCGGAGAAGGAATATCTTGCCGTAGTGTAGGCATTTTGCACACTACACCCCTGCTTAATTGGTCTCCATTTCACCCTTTACACGGATAACTCATCATTGAGATGGCTACTCTCCTTATCGGCGCCTTCTGGTCGCTTAATGCGTTGGAGATTGCGTCTTGCAGAGTTTTACTTCGACGTCGTGTACAAGAAGGGTGCCATCAATACAAAAGCCAAAGTCCCTTCTCGCCTATCTACCACAGGAGAAGCGTACCTTTCGATGGCGAGAGACTGCCCTGTTTCGCAGTTGATGACTACAAAGTGATTTAACTGAATTGTATTCAAGAAAACTGGACAAATGAACTGGATGTTGACCAGTAACTGGATGAACTACTCGCTGTTACCGAAAGTGCGAACCCCCTACTTCGTACCTTTCAACACGGACGAGATGGTTAGAGAACAATTCAGATAACTCTACTGCCTTAAGATTCGGGCGCATCTCAATGGAGGGGCTGATTTCCTTTTTTGAGTGAATGATATTGGATATTTCGTTTGCACGGTAACTGGAAACTCACAAATAGTAGTGCTGCACGCCCTAAAATCTCGGGTGTTACACGTATCACACTATCTCAAACTTAGTTGCCACGTCGGAGAATGGAAATTGTACCTCATCTTTCGAAGGTAATTCTACTGGCCAGCAATGGCTGTGGATTGCTAGGCAATTATGTGGTTCTGCACCGAGTGTGCTCGGAATCGTGTTAAGCTCCGCTGCCATGCTACAAAGGTGAAGCTTTTACCCGCAAGGGCGCACATAGAATTCGTAGCCATCGATATTTTGGGACCGTTCCTCGCTACTAAGCGCCGTAACAAATTTTTACTCGTGATCAAGGATCGGTTTTAGAAGCTCGCTCGCACCGTACCACTGCGGAGAATCACGTCATTGACGTTTGCGCTAGCATTCGTCACCCATTGGGCATTCGTGTACGGTCCACCGATGAATCTACTCTCTGATAAATGGAAACAGTTCGCCTCCCGGTTTTTCGGAGAAGTATGCAGAATTCTGGATGTCAAGAATCTCTTCACGACAACGTACCACCCCCATTGTAATGGTCAACGAGAGATAGAACTCCCCTAACAGTGCTGTACTTGACAACGGGTGAGAAGAGCTCATTGTAGTCAATACCGGCTCGTTGTGTGAATCCTCGTGCCACAAGACGTGCACGATAGCATTCAAGTCTTCCCTGATCGTCACGTTTCTTCAGAAACACCCACCGGTTGGGCATGGGCTTGCAGTTCGGTGTACGCGGTACCAACTCCCGGACTGAAACGCTCCTTCATGTGATTCATTTCTTCTTGCGTAGCGGCATTCCACTTTGGAGCCTTGTCTCCAATGATAGCATCCCGAACAGTCAATGGATTGTTTTCGTCAAAATTTCCTATGATGTTCACTGTGAGCATCGCAAGCACGGTGTTGGGTGTGAATCGTTGCGGCGTCTGTCGGATTCTATTCGAGTGCCTTGGTGTGGATGGATACTGGGTTACCAATTCCGGATTGTACGTTTATTCAACATGTGCGCCGACAAAGATCAGATCATCCTCTTCTTCATCAACCAAAGTATCTTCAGTCTTCAATTGCTTCATATTCCAGTCCATATCCGTGTCCCTGGTCTTCACTCCCATCTTCTTTGCTTCATTCTATTTCCCATCTGCCTGTGGGACTGCCGCCAAGTGTACCTCATCTCCGGCGGGTGGGGTGGCAGCGCTCTGCCACCCAGTAACTGCTTCGTTGAACGTGACATCCTTCGACACAAACATCTGGTTGCTATCTAGAACGTAGACTCTGTAGCACGTCCGGCGTTCATATCCAACCAGAATTACGTTGATGGTCCGGTTCTTGTACTTGGCGCTACGCTTGCGGCGCTCTTTTGGAAGGTGGACGTAGCATTGTGAACCGAACGTCCGTAGGTGTGATACGTCTGGCTTCATTCCTGTAAAAGCCTTTATAGGAGTCATGTGTGGTTCTACTTCCCTACGAAGAAATGTCCTATTCCTCAAGTAGTTTGCTGTGTTAACAGCTTCTCCTCAGAGTTGACTGCAGCGTGGAGTTCCTTCCAGGACCCTTCCAGGACCCTTAGCATTATTCGCGCTTTTTCATTAAGCGTGCGGTTCAGCCTTTGGCCTTCACGGTTCGAATTAGGACTGTATCAGGGGATGGTTCGATGAGAACACCGCTTTGTTTGAGCGAGTCAGTCATCTCCTCTGAGAGATATTCTCCTGCATTGTCAAAGCGAATGCGCTTGAGCTTCCGTTCTGACTGTGTTTCAAACAGCACAATCATCTCCCTCACTCGATCATCCACCTGCGTCCTATCTCTCAATAATCTGATAGCAGACATGCGGCTCTTGTCGTCGTATAAAGAAACAAAATACTTCGACCTGGACAATGTCCCGACGTCCACGGGTCCTAGCACGTCCGAGTGGTCGAGATCCAAAACCTTAGTACCACGCGGCTGTGATAGGGGTAGTCGCGATGTTCGCTTCGATTTGCCGTCTGCAAATGGCTCAAATGGCCCAAATCACTCATTATCGTCTTCAAGACTACTTTCACGATGTTCAAAGTCTTCCTAAGATAATCGAGACTCGTGTGGCCAAGTCTGTGGTGCCAGAGTATCGTTATTTTCTTGTCTCCTCTTACAACCAAAGACATACTGGTAGTGTCTTCCGTGGGATATACACCAAGCTCGTATAGCCCTTCGACCAGTTCATGTCTTAATGTCAGAATTTGAGCTGTGGCTTGCTTCGGGATCATAGCAGAACCGTAGCCTTCCGCATTCGTCAAATAAATAGTCATGTAGCCCTTCCTGCAAATCGCATTGACGAATAAAAGACTGCATATCAGATTTGGTACATACAAAACGTCATGGATGTAAGCCTTCGTGAACTTTCCGTCTTTATTTGATACCCAGCATTGTAATCGACCTTCACCAGCCACTGTATCGCAGAGACAAATTGGTTCCTGTTGTTCGTCATGTGCCTTAATGCACCTGAATTCAAATATCAGCAGTGTTCCTGGCCTTTCGGTACTCTATGGTTGGCCACAAATGCGGTCTTGTTCAATGACAAAACACCAGAGTGATTTTCATGCTCACACGTGGGATCCACCGTCTCTATGTGTTCGTTTTCAAAGTCTTCGAACTGTGCTACAAGTCAACCAGCCACTCCTTCGGAGTCATCTTCCTACTCATAATGACCCGTGCGAGCTTGACGGCCCAACTTCTTTCCTTTGTAGTTCTTACTGTCGGGATTCGCCCAATAGTGCTTCTTAATATGCCCTTTCTTTTTACAGAAAAAACATTTGCGTTCTCGAGAAGGGTGTTTAGTGTTCACGTGGAGGGCCCATGCCTGAAATCCATTTAAACCGAAACCTCTCTCCAGTTTTGCAAGCTGACCTTCTTTGGTGACCAATCTCGGCACAGCGTCCTTCAAACAAGCCCCTTTGTGGTTAATAACCTCAGCCACGACTTCGAACGCCTTCGTCAATCCTCTAAAAATATCCCTCACCTTCTCTGCATCGGATACAGTGTGTCCTATGCCACCCAGTTTCATTTCTATGACACCCAAACGGTTGATGTAGTCCAAAACAATTTCAGATGCGTGCATCCGCATGTCTCGATATCTTTCCAAAAGAGCGACAATACTTGGCTGCGATACCATCTCGAAATTGGCCTTGAGCGTTTCCCAAACTCCTGATGGGTTGCTCAGCTTTATTACCAGCGCCACACATGATTCATAAACGGACAACAGTATAAATTTCAGTGCAGTGTCACATTTTGCTTCGTACTTGAGCTTTGCATCCGCGTCTTCGGGTTTGGCCTCAGTACCGGTAGCAATCTTCCACACCCCTTTCGAACGTAAGACAAGTTCGATTTTGTGTGACCACATGAAGTAGTTGTCCGCCTTCAGAAGCGGAATATGGAGCCTTGCGACGTCAAATATTTAATCCAATATCGCGTGCGGCGTGTAAAAAAGTGTAGAATGCGAAAGAAAGACGGTGAAACCAAGTAGAACTGCCTCGAGGGGCCCGATAACCCGTTGGAAGAGTGTAGCTGGGGTCTAGCAGTTTGTGGAGTTCATCACAGCTCTCTAGGCTTTACTCATGTTTGGTGACTACTTATACTACTGACATCCATGCGGGAAGTCACAGAAATTTCAGTCTGTCCGTAGGACTTCGACATGCTTGCTCCAAACTCCGGTTTGGATCTACAGCATTTTATACGTTTTGGAACGCACCCGTAGTTCAACGTATCGCACTGCACCAGTGTGCAGGACCAAGTAGTTACTGCACTCTGGTGGTGCTGGTTGATCGTTTGTGCCTTGGCACCAAACGTTTCTACCGCACCTGTTCCCAAGAATCAAGCGGTTATGAACTCCCAACAGTCTCTCTCGTTGCTGGATCCTTTGTATTTGCAAGTATAACTTCAGCTCTCCTTGCCGAATTCGAGTAGTTACAATGATCGAACTACCTTTTGGAAATGGTGTCACCGCAGCTTTGGTGTTTCTCATCTTTGAACTATTACCATTTCCGGTTCTAATTGATGTCACATCCAAAGCCGCATCGTTATGTTCTCACAATCTGGCCTAAAAAGACAAGAGTATTCGAGTTAAGTCGTTATCTTATCCTCTCTGGAATGAGGGTCGCTTCAATCTTCAATTGTCGCATGCTTTAATCTTTCTGCTTCGAATGGTGTGCATTGCTATTCTGGTCTACTTGGAAACGATACTTGACTTCCGAGATCATCATCACTTGGTGACCAAGCGTGTACAAAGCGCTTTCGTTACTGAACCAAGAATGAATTAGTTAGAGTACAGCAATCAAGAGAACGATTCGCTTTTTGACCTTCGAGGACCAGGCAGAACTGGTGTTTGATCGTTGGTCGTTTAGGGACGACGATGGTTGGCTTACTGCAAGCATTGGAAACGCCATATACTCTTCGACAAACGACTTGCTGTTCATCAATTGTGTTGAGGGCACAATCAAACAAGTATATAGAACAAAAAGTGAAGTTGATCTTCTTGCTCAACGTAAAACTCGAGCCCGGTTATCTGAATGACATGAAAAGTTTTTCATTCGTTGAAGATCCCCTTCGCGTTATCGTACACTTTTTGGAGGAAGATTTTCTTCTCCCAAGCGACATAGTTTTGAAGCAAAGGGCATGGACATAAGCATCGTCAATTCTTCGGGGTTCGAATGCTTTCTGCCAACATTCACTGCTTCACGCAGCACCATTTGGGGCACTTTTTTCCAGTTTCTCTGCCATAACATGAGCGGAAACGTGATTGATTACTACTACGTTTTCACCGAACCTTCGTTATCTGAGATTGAAAACTCTTCTCGAGGTGAAACCCCAATATTATTACGACGTGGTGATTAGGCCTTTGGATGTGGTACTGCAGAAGATGGGCACATTTGAATTCCGGGAAAAGTTTCTAATGAGCGCGGAACACGTTATGAACCAAGGAATCGACTACTCCATGCTAGCGTCTATGAATGGTCTATCCAGCACAATGCGAAGGATTTTGGACACAAGAAACGATAACGTGAGTGTGAGCGTTCCATGAGAACAGGTGACGCAGATAACGGTGTTGGACGAGGTGATAATCATCATTGGGGCGATTGAAGTGGGAGCAAGTCTGGCGTTTGGAATGGCGATGCAGCTGTGCTTTACGTACAGATGGAAGCACATTCAAAGGCCAAACACGGTGGAAGGGCTTTCTCAATGCTGGGCTCGTTCAATTACAGGCGGTAAACGAAAGGAGTAACGTTGAGATGGGGACAGACAATCTGAGACGGCATTCAGCGAATGGTGCTTGAAACCGTGACGGTGGACGCACAAGACGCGCGTGAAGGGGATGGGTGAACGGGTGGCAGAATGGTGAGCGTTGGAACTGTTTGGGGTTATGTACCTTTGTATATTCACAAGATGGTGCGTCGAGGTGGACAGCGTCGAAATGCGCGATGGTGGCAGCCGCACTGGTCCCCGGAGAATCTACGCACTGTACAGGTCGTAGAAAAAGGGGAGCAGAACCTCCCCTTCTTTGTAATAAATACGCGCAGAACCTCCGTTATAGGAGTAACGCTCCCAAAAACTTAACATCTCCTGAGCTCCTGCCAAGCGTTTAGAGCCTCCGTAGCAGGGCTTCTTATTGGCTTCCACCCATTTTGACCGCCTGACAGGATCCGCACTCCGGCTAAATTCAAAAAAGCGCGCACTATTCTGTTGCGCATCCCCGACAGTCCGCTTATCACCCGCCGCCACGCACATCACCCGCCTCTCACAACATTCTTCCTCCGTCGCACAAATATGTCTTCAACCGCTGCAGCCGTTACCACAATCCACGGCCCTACCCACTAAATCCCGGTCGTTGTCAACTGCTACAGACCTACCGCCGTCACTACCGAACTCCGACCGCAACACCAATAACGCAGTCACCGCAATACGCATACTTTTGTCACCCATACACCCTTTCTACTTTTATATCCGTATTTCATCAAAATCACTACATCTTCATTTGCGGTGCCGTTGCAATATAACCACCGTTGCTTTATTTGTCTTCCATTTCTATGCAAGACCGCTTACAACCGTCTTCGTGGGCATTATCCGCCTTTCCCGGTCTTCGTCCTTCATTTGCCTCCCACTCCGATACGAAAATCACCCCCATTCTAACCGACACCGTCGCCATCGCCTCCACACAATAATGCTTTTGCCACCACACCTTCACAGCTGTAGCCGTCACACTTTTACTGCCGTTGCTGCCGCACCATAATCACCGTTTCGGTGCAGTCCTACATTAATCACCACCCTGCTGACCACTAGCACCTCAGGAATTCTGGCTTTTGTCTTAACCCTGCGCCGTTATTTGAAAGTTTAAGGTAAGATCTCTGGTGGATTTTGTATTTTGGAGACTCGGAATGACATGTTGAAATACTTTTCGTAAGGAGATCCCAACGTAAATATAGCTCTGATTTAACCATAAAGTTGACGTGGGACACCTGGTGTGTGCATTAGGACCTTGAGCCTGACTTTTAGGCAGAGTAGAGCACCTACTAGATCAAGAATGCTAGAGTTAAATCGACTTCTCTAAACATAAGTTCATTTCGTTTTGTGTGTCTTGTCTCTGTCCATGTATCAATCTGTGTCTCTTGCAATCTCTCACACAAACTCTCTCCCGCACAAAGAAAAACACACCATGCACATCCTATTTGAATGTGAGCCAGACTTTGCCAGGGGTTTCAACTACTATGCAAGGTATTAGAAGCCAGAAGAATTTAATGTTGTTTAGTTACTTAAAAAATGATCCGTCTCATGGATGATTTGATAAGCCAATTCACAAGTGTGGCCTATACCCATAGCACTCACATTACCCCCAACGGGCATAATCTGCTCTATTACAGTAAGAACCAACACGACACGGCAGTCTTACCCATACTGGATCTTGCTGTGCACAGAATGTCCTATCCCAAAACAGCTTATGGGATACATTCATGTAGCGATGGACGCGGGGGTGGACGGACAAATGCTGGGGCGCGATGGTGAACGAAGGCCTCCAGGGGCTGGTGATGCGCACGGAAGCAGTGGCAGTGGGCTCTCGGTCACGGCGAAGGTCATTATGGTGCAGCATGGAGGGCAGTGAAGTATGGTAGTAGGGATGGTGGGGGGTGTGAACATAACAGGGGTCGAATTATTGCATTGAAAGTGACAGATTAAAGCCGGGACGACGGTGGAGCTATGAAAATAACAGCGGTGAGTGTATTGCGGCGAAGGCAACAGGGTATGATGGTATGTGCGGTTGATTATGGCGCGATCATGGCGGTGAGGGGAAAACTAACGCCGAAGCACAGCGAAAGAAGATGGACGCGAGTAGCGGGTGATGCCTGCGGTTGCGTTGGGTCTCGGACTGAAACGGTAACAGCGGTTAGGGTGCAGCAGCGACGGCTGTACTAATGTAACGTTGACTGCGATAGGTGTTTCACGATGAAAAAGAGGGGCTAGTGACGGTGACGATGGTGTAGTGTGGTGGTGACGGCGGCGGTTAGAAATGGGTTTCCGCGACGGAGGAAGAAGTTTGTGATGGGCGGGTGATGCGCGTGGTGGCGGTGGTAAGCGGAATTTCGGGGAAGCGCAACAGAATAGTGCGCGCATTTCTAAAATTAACCGGAGTGCGGATCCTCTCACGCGGCAAAATGAGTGAAAGCCAATAATAACCTCTGCTACGGAGGCTCTAAACGCTTGGCAGGAGCTCAGGAGATGTTGAGGTTCGGGGAGCGTTACTCCTATAACGGAGGTTCTGCGCGTATTTGTTACAAAGAAGGGGAGGTTCTGCCCCCATTTTTCTACGACCTGTACAGTGCGTAGATTTTCCGGGGGCCCAGCCACACTAGATAAGTGTGTATGAGGCTCGTTATTAAGAGATCATGAATTCATAAATACATGATATGTAAATTCAAACTACGCCTTGTGATCGGCGCGTTTGATTTTGACCCAGTTCTTTTCTTAAAGCCTCTTTTCGGACAATGGTGTAAACAATTTCGGACTTTGTGGTCCTCAGACGGGTCGAAATCTCTCTGAGTGGCCCCACGGCTGCTAGGGCGCATTGTAAAGAGAGTGGAAAGACGAGCTTTCCAAATGCGTGCAACCCAAAAAGGGGAACATAAATTCGCTGCAACTTACTGCGGTGCGAGCCACGACTTGTGTCATAATCTGCAAGTATAACTGCACTTGGCTCCTAGTCGAAATTCGATAATAGCGGATTCCAACACACCTATAACTCCTTCATTTCAAATATTGCTCCCTGCCTCGAACTTAAACAATGCATATCCACTTGAAAGTGAAAGTGCGTCATTGCCCAACACCACCACGCGGAGGTCACCCCAGTATCGCGGCATCTCGGCACAAGCGCAAGAGCCCACACAAACACCTGACCCATGCTTACTTGTTCCGTTGCTTGATCAGCCTACTTTGCCTCATTCCCGTCTTGTGTCGGGTTCAGATCATGACAATGTACGTCTTAACAACTCCGAGATTGAAGAACACCGTTTAGGGCTCCGTCGAATCCCACGGGGACATAGTTCTGTCTCACGCGTTATAAACATTTCCGAAGCTCGAAATCAAGGTCCTACAACAAACCAAGACGACGCTAGCCAACCTACACCGTCAATAAAAAAATTAGATCTGGATGGGGAGCTTCCGAAGTTTCAATCGTTTACGTTCCAGCAAACTGACCGTGTTATTCGGTTTCATTATTTTCTACCGCTACAGCAGGTGAAGGGTCCTCGAAAGATCAGCAAGCACTGGAAGTTGAAGCAAAACAATAGGTCTAGGAACATACTTATATCACGTGTACTAATTCATGTTTTTATACAGAATCGGAAACGTTTGATGCTGGGTGATCTTATCGACGCAAACTAAAAGCTGCAAGAATACAGAAAATGGGAGCATGAGGCGCAGGAGTCTTTTTACACATGTAATATCCTCTCGGAGGTACCAATCATCATTGCGAGAATATCCCCAGGAGACAAGGAGGAATTCATGAAAGAAATGGCTCGTTTCGTAGAAGGCCCAAAAAATGAAGCACAGCAGGAGAATGAGAGAGCGTAGAACTTTACATTGAACGAATTCGCAAGGCTCTATGTGCTCCTGCGCGATGACGAGCGGTGCCGGCATGCGTTGCTAAAGACAACAGGAGCGACGCTTACTAGGGTGGAACTGGACGCGAGGGTTACGAGGGATGCGTTTTGGGGTGTCATTGAATTAAGGTTTAACGACACGACAGTAGAGTCACGAGAGACGTTTGCCGGATATCTGGATGAAGTGGACTCAAGTGAAAAACCATTGCAGTACGGGGGGGGCGGCGCTATTGCAGAATAAATTTTACGGATCTAAGAAGGAGTTTACTAAGACATACAATCGTTGGTCTGCATCAGGGCAGAACGACCATAGCAGAGTTTCAAGGTTTCTATCCTACTCTGGGTCCGGACAATACACTGCAGAGGCGAAAAGAACACTTGTTCTTTTTCTGGTTTGCCGTGTGGGTACTTTGCAAGAAGATACGAAGCTTATACAGCTGGCTAAGAAGTTAATTCACTCAGCAACAGGAGGAACAGGGGGTAATGAAGAAGGTGTGGGTGAGGTGGAAGAAAGTGTCAATGAATCATCAACAAGACCGCAGACGAGGAAGAGAAAGAGTTCAGAATTGGAACAAAGTTTCGAGAACGTGTCGAAGTGGTTTGATAATTTTAATGATATAATGGCTGAGCACTTGGAGATTCAGAAGGCGCAGAGCTCTACAACACAGAAGAAAATATGGAGGCCCCCGTACGTTCTCTGCAATTGAACGAGCTGCTCTCAGAATTTATGGCAAGTGCGATTCTCTACAAGCGCGCAATGGCAAGTGACGATAATGACCTGAAGAAATTCGCCAAAGATACTTATGAGATGAACAAGGAGCTTTACAGGGAGTTTTGCGAGAACATTCAACCAGGAAACTCTTCACAGAATGATAGCTAACCACTCCGTTTTCTTTTCTACTTATCTCTTCTCTTCTGTTCATGTTTCGTCTTTGTAGATATTTATGTGATCGCGGTGGCCGGGAGATATCTTAGAGACTGGCCACCGGGTGGTAGTAGGGAAACGTTCACATTCTTTGCACTATAAACCTGAACTCTCTTCTTTGCTCTATAGTCAATAATTTCATCCCCATGCTGCGATATCTTGCGTTTAAAAGCCGCCCTATCATTTTGCTGGTGTATCTGGTTCATGCTAACCTTGATCTTTTCAATTTGCTTCTTCTTCTCCCCGTTCATCTTTTGAATCGCCTTTTTCATTGCACTTGGCGCTGCAACCGCACTCGCTTTCTTAGCATTTTTTTTCTTCTCAGCCGCTATTGCTTTTTTCATGCCTTTCTTGATACCTTCTTGCAAGTCTCACAACCCTATTGAGATAGTCAGCATTCCATTCGGCTTTTCGCCTTCCCTACCGCCCTGATTACTCTCCTTTGTATTCTTCTTGGCAGCCGCAACCTTTTTAAGTCGCTTAGTTTTCTCCTTATCCAGGAAATCGTCATCCAAACGCCTTCTCTCATTGATGTTTTCGAACCAGAAACCGGTACTGCCGATACAGGATCACATGGCGCCGATTCATTTCTACTTCCGGTGGCCTTGAGAATATAGAGTTGTTAGGAGAGCTATTTGGGACTGCTTTTTTTATCTGTCCTCCGACAGCACTTGCTATAGTGCGGGTGAAATTCGGCGGATTTGGGCGTTGAAGCTGTCGACCATTCTTAAAACGATCTACATTACCATCCCTGGCTGTTAATACGTCTAGAACATACCCAATTTTGTTTGCTCGTTGTACATTTGCTTGGGCGACATTTGTTGGGACCCCACACTCGTAAATGATCGCCAGAAACCTTGTTGAAAGTTGGCATTAGGCACCGCTGTCATAGTTTGATCCAACATAACCCCAGGTGGTATCTGCGTTCGTGGACCTCGACCAGAACCGCCTGACGAAGGAGAACTGCGGGAGACTGACTGTGGTGCCTTCTTCTGAATCGGAGGCTTGAAGAATCCGTTAAGGGAAAAGCCGGAATACTCGCTGGCAGCGGAATTGGGGTAACACCAATTTGCGTTCGTCCGTTCTAAGTAGAGATAGGCTTTTTTATAATCTGAAGGAAACTCGACTGCATTGCACGATTCTCTGTATCCTCGGCATAATTGACACCATTCGCTTATCAATGCGTTCAATGTCATCTGCCAATTAGGTAATGGAATCCTTGTTCCAAAGCTTTAGCTGTTTGTGCAGCGGAAGCTATGAATGAACTGCGTTTTCCGCCTTGATAGCCATTGCAATATCGTTGGGAGAGAGACCGCTTTTTCGTAACCGTTGGTGCTGCGTGCGGAGCATGAGTTCGGGATTGAGAATTTCCGTGACAATATCCGACGCTATCGAACCACTACCTCCGAAAAATGGTAAAGATACTCAGCATAATTGCTGACAAATACAAATTCGGTTCGCGGATCCGGCGTGCATGGGTTGGACATTCTACTCACTGGCAACGAGTGGCAAAGAATCGGCGAAATAGATACGTGACGACATGTATGGGCCTCAACGCGGTCAGATGGCGCCCAATCATCTTGGCGAGGGCTATAATGCACAATCGCGATATGAGAAATACTGCTATCGCGTTTGGTATACTGAGACATGGGTGCGTTGCGCATACCCTTCTTGTACAAACCAGCGGTTCCGTCGTATTGCAAACGCAAAGCTCCGGCAATCGCATTCTCTTCTGGACTTCTGCCCCAGTGATAGTCGCTGGTGAAGTCGGCCGTTGCCATCGGCTCGACGAGATTGCGCATTCGCGACGTCAGGGCGCTGTTTGTAGGTGAGTATGGTCTCGGAGAGCCATGAAGATGGGTGTGGAGCATGGCTGCGTTGGCGGCCATGTTTTGGCCACGCTTCCTATATTTCTCCTTCCAACGGTGGAGCACCTCCTTGTCCTTCTCAAGCTGCTGGCGAGTGTTGACGATGAGCTTTTCAGTTAGTCGACGTGGATCGATCGCTTTCTTTCTGAAGAGGTTGGTGGGTTCCTTTCCGTTGAAAAGCAGACAGTTGGACCAGATGAGGTCGAGATCTTTACGGAATTCGCCAAGGCCCTTGTACTCGCTACCCATGAGTTTGGAGCGCACGGTGGAGAGGTCTATAGGGCGTTAGATGATACCATGGTGGTTGGCGACGCCCTTGACGGGTTCGCGGAAGATATCATAGCGCTCTTTTTTGCTGAATTTATCGAGCACCTCCCCGCATTGCTGCTTGAAGCACTCTGCGAGGGGCGCGGGCTCTCGCGGCCGGCACAGCGGGCGTTGGGCTGACGTCCACGCCCTCGGGCGGAGAAGGCTTTCTTTCGATCGG
Organism: Gracilaria gracilis; assembly: GCA_030374805.1. Taxonomy (NCBI): domain Eukaryota; phylum Rhodophyta; class Florideophyceae; order Gracilariales; family Gracilariaceae; genus Gracilaria; species Gracilaria gracilis. The sequence continues at coordinate 843,137 of JARGSG010000202.1, read as the reverse complement.
CCGTGTTGGACTTGAGGGACGAGTTGGTGGCTGAGCGGTGGCGCTTGGCAGCCCCCATGAGCGGAGAAAGGGGAGGGGGTGTGCAGGTGTGGTCAACCTCCAACATACTAGGAGGTGACTCCAATATCATCGGCGGTGTTCTGGGAATGCTAGTTTAGTATGCTAGATAGCTAGTTATGAAAATAAAAGTCCGAAAAAACTAGCAATTTCGCAGATTGCGCTAGTTGGCAAGGCAAAAAAAAATTTTTGGAAATCGCATTTCCACGTGCCGCAGTTGAACTCCATTTGTTGAAGTTGTAAGCTAGTTTGCAGTTCGTGCGCCACTGCCCATTACCTCACATTCGTCCCAGTCGTCAAAATCACTCAAAAATTTTACTCTCGGGTCACCAGCGCTGGTTTACTCCAACTCGGCATTCGGATCCTGAGTCACAGTTTCCCTAAACGTGAAGTTAAAGAAGTCCAACGGACAACTCTCCCCATTCTGGTACACCCTCCTAGCCCCAAAGTGGCTTCCAACCCCTCCTAGCCTTTTCTCCTCCTGCTCCTCCAATATACGCTCCACCGTCCTCGCAGCTGCCGCCGCACTCCCGAAACCCACCAATGGCGCGCCACCCGGCAGCTGCAGCGGCGCAAACACCTTCACGTCCTCGTCCACCATCACCCCACCCTTCCTCCTCTTCTTCAGTCGACTCCCCACACCTTCTCCTTCCTTCTCTTCTCCCCCCCTCTCCCTCACACTCCCCCGCCCACGCCGAGAACCAGGCGTCACCGGCGACCCTTAACCTGCTCCCTCTCTCACCCCTACTCCCTCTCTCCTCATCATTTCCTTCAAATCCATCAGCAATTTGCACGCCTTCTCCACCTGTCCCACGTGCTCCTCTAACACTTCAACCCTACCCTTGAGCCCTATGTTCTCCTTTCCCAGCCTCCTCATCTTCCTCCTAATCGCACTGCAACATCCCATTCACATGTCCCACAGCCCCGACCCCAGTCAACTTCATCCTCTTCCGAATCGTCGAAATCAATTCCACCGGCACCCTAACCTCCGACACACTCAGCACCACCCCTCCCATGTCTGCCACCATCTCCGACAGCATGTCGTCAAAGTGCTCCCTCAAACTCCCCCCAAGCTTCCTCACCCGTTCCTCCATCTCCCCCATAAACCTTCTCTCCGGTCCTCCTCCTCCATATCCATCCCCATCACCTCCACCGCCTCCTCCATCCCCATTACAAACCCTCTGACTCACAAAAACCCCCTCAGTACCCCCTCCCTCCCGCGGCGGCGTCTCTGGCACTTCCGTCCTATGCAGCAGAGCCATCAGCTCCTCGTCACCAACGTATCCATTCGAAATCCTGAGAAAAGACGGCGTCCGGCGATAAACGACTTGAACAGGCCTGAGCGACTTACCACAACCCTCGTCCTTGCCACCCCTGATCACAGCCGTTACACTCGTGGCCACACAGCCCTCTACCCTGCAGGCCTTTTTGTATCACAATTTTCTATACCTCAATTTCCCGCCACTCCCCAAAAACTCCATTTCTCCCAGATATTTCCATATTTTCGTTTTTTCCTTTCAGTACCATCCCAAAAAACTAATCCACAGCGCCCGTTCCTTAACTCCTTACCATTGAATCTTCCCCTTTATACTTCATTTCAACACATCTCTTTTCATAAACACATTCATCAGTCCTAATCCCTTCATACCCACCTACCTCATTCTTTCAACTACTTAGTCATAAAAACCATCTTTTCCTCTGAAACCACTTTATCGATGTATACATCGGCAACGCCGTTCTCTACTTAAGCATCTCTCCCTTCTTCTCCTGTAGCACAATATCTCCTCACCCTATTAGGGATCCTGCATGTGTAGGGAGTGCGAAGAGAGTGTATTTTACAGTTTTAGGGGTCGAAAGAGTGCGAGGAGAACACATATACGCACTTCTCACTGTAATTCTTATTTGGAGGTGCAGAAATAGAATATATAGACTGGAGTCACGTGCTTCATGTCTGGCAGTTTGCACCCCATGTGCCATCGTTTTACTCTTAGGCTCCCTTTTGCCTCATTTGCGTTTGCATGGGAGTTACATAAGGCCCAGCGTGCTAGGTATAGGTATCTGGCCCAGATGAAGTTGGTTTTTATTGTGATGCGGAACACGTCTCTGGCGCACCTGCGTTCAGTTAGTGCGCCGCACCGCTGCTTCTACTCAAGCTGTGGGCCACCTTCGTGCAGGTGCTCATATCCTTTCTGCCGCTAAGGCGATTGCTGAACCTAGTGCCCACCGCGTGCGCACTGGTGCTCGTTACGTTGTGCGTAGCGCTAGCGCCGTATATTGCGCATGTCGCACGGCCATCCCCGCGCTCGTGAGGCGCTCAACACCCTTCGCTGAAAAGCCTCCAGATATGTAATAGCCTTCGGTCAATAGAACGTTCCAACAACACTTAGATTTGTACAGAAGGGGTTTCTACTTGTGATTCAAATGCTCCTTTCAGTTCATACGCGAAGTTCTTCACTTCAGTACCACATAATAAACATCCGTCACGTCACAGTAGCGACGCACATCGAATCAACTCGCGGGGAACTACTTGCGCCGCAGAGGGCAACGCTCTTTTCGTCAGACATCTAGAGATCGTTTTCAATTGGAGAACAGCAGTCATTCGGGTTTAGTGTAGGACACAAAACAGAATCAATGCTTCTGTCAAACTATCTCACTTCGGGACGACAACACTCTACCGCTGCTTACGAGTACTACGTGCGCCAAACTTCACGTCATCCGTGCACTACTGACAAAATTGTGACAGCCAGGCGTACAAACTGCTTCGCAAATGAAACCGATTGTGCAAGCCACGTATCTTTACTTTGAGCCAGTTCGAATCTTCTGGGCACTCTCGAACAATGGAATTTCGCCTAGACGAATCTCGGAAGGAACTTCAGATTGAATCTGAAGGTTTTGAGAGACCTATCCGTTAGGTAAGTCCGCCTCAGGAACGATAAACGCCTTTTTCATAACCTCAGCCTAAAGAGCTTCTCTAGTTTCTTCTGGGAGAGAAATAACACTCTCTATTGGATAAATATATATAAACTTGCTTCATTAGATTTCAACGACAATCATATGATTTGCTGATATCGTGACGAAAGCCTGGATTCTTCGGTGGCATCATTTCCTTTTGTTCACGAAACACGTACTGTGTTTCATTGCCAATATCTTACGCTTATGAAAGGAACGACAGGATTTGATGACCACGCTTGTAGCGACAAATGCACATTTAAGCACTGTTACACTATGCACGGGATGATGATAGTTTACCTGGGTTAGAAATGATTGCATTCATCTGCTGTGCGAGATCGGCTGCTTCGGAAGTAAGACTGACATGAGAGGGTGCGGGAAACTCCATTTCGGACGTATCTGGAGCCTCATTCACAGTAGCCGCCATCGCAAGACTGCCCCTTACGTTTGCACTCCCTTTTCAATTTCACTACCAACGAGTATGAACACGGCTTTTCTCATCCTTTATCTTTGGCTACCTCCTCGAGACTATCACAAAACTTCGCTTCACACACCACTGGGCAAATCCCAAGCTTGCCATAAGCATGAGGCATCCGCACAGCTGAATCGCACTTGCGGATATAGAATTTGCACGTATACACTTTAAACACACATTTTTAACTACTTGCCTTCTAAACTGAAATGGAGTGTTGAAGTATCAATTCCTTCTTGTGCTGATTTCCAATATCGAGGGAATAGAACTCATGTCCTCCGATCTCTATCCAGTGAATGCGACTTGTATCCCATCTGTATCAATTCTTTCCTCTCGTGTCTGGTGCGTGAAGATCTGTGTCTATGTCTATGTTCTCTGCAATACATTCGACGTCTGTATCGTCCGACGGGATACCAAGCGTAAACAAGTCTTCCAGATACTGGACGCCCTTTTCAACTCGGTCCTTGAGCCAACTATTTTCCCACTTACCAGCCGTCGTACCGCAGAACTCTGCTTGGGCCGTCAGCATAGCACGAGATCACGAGCAGGCACGATAAACCGCAAGTGCTGCATTTCTGATTGCCTACCCCAGGTAGGACCATAGACGGGTTTTCACGCGTTCATCCAATACAATCGGCACCCAGACAGCTTGGTAGTAATGTTGAGCAACGAACACAACGAGAAACAATTAAGTCAGTCCTTTGCGACTCACGTTGGAGCAAAGAGCAAGGCATCTTAGACCCACGTTTCCGATTAGGCGCGCCATACTTAGAATCTGCACCAACATGGTGACGCTACCATGCTCTCGTGCAATGGCCTCGAGCGGGTCAATGAGGATTGCCCCATAGCAAATGCAAATAAGAAACCAGATAACCAAGATACTTATGTCTGCCATAAACAGCATTCGACGCAAAGTCATGATGCGATAAGCAATCATGAAGTACCGAACGCATGTGAAAACAAGAGAAACAGCAAGTGCATAGATGCAAAACAGTGTAAAAACACCAGCAATCGTTGAAGCATGATAAAGTTGATTCTCAACGTTCTGCAATCCACGTAGACCACTCTCAATCTCCGGAATGATAGCATCCACAGTCTTATTGGCTAGGTGCTCGGATGCTGGACCTCCTTTAGCGGCTTCACTGAGAACCAGGTCCCGAAGGTAGGGATGGAGGTACTTGTCTTGAAGCTCCAGTCGCTTTCTGTTTCAAGACCTGTATTTGTCTTGCATATCATGAATCCTGGAACGGAGTTTTTCAGCTTGTTTGGTAGGCAGCATAATCTGCTGCCTCTTTGCCTTCATCTCTGCCTTGGCTCGATATAGTTCTTTGATATGAGACTCTTTCTGCCTTGCCTCCTAGCTCCTAGCCTCGCCTACTTTGTTCTTTTGATCTTCTAGACTCTCTTGTCTTAGAAGGAGCTTCTCAATACCCCCTTTAAGAGATACCACATGTTTCTCAACCGCACCATTCTGTTGAGGAAGATCCTGTTCAATATGAAGCAATTCGTCTAAGGACATACCGTCAATTTCTTCGTCTGCGCATATGAGACATGACAAGAATGAAGTCAGCCACATGATATGAAAACCCAAACTTCATAAACATGCAGCCTGTGTATGCAAAACTCCTATAGACTTACCTGTGTGATCTACATGGTGCCGATGAGCGTTTGATATGGATGCGAGGGTCAGAATAAAACATGCGAGAATAACGCATTGCACAAAGCAGCTCGCTGATTGCACGCGTGAAATACAGATACAGAATGCCACCACAACGAAATAGTTCAAGAGGTGGGAAAAAAGAACTACGCAGGAGTTACGAAGAAAAGCAGCAACAATTTAGACCCAGGAATGATAACGTTTCTCACCAACCATCATGGCATCTTTGCATGATGGAAAAGACAAACGTTTTGCGGCACATTCGCATGTTTAGGATGATGAGTTCGAGACCTGAAGAACAGAAGACACAAAAATGTGAAACACACCGTTTCGTGCTAAGCAGAGCTTTGCGCTCTGTTTCGAATTGAAAACGACAGTAAAACCAGGCCACTGCATAATTGAACGTTCTTGAAAAAAACTACTCTTGTAGTCATGTAGTCTGCTCCACGGAGATAGAGCCTCACACTTAGAACGACCTGTCGCCATGAGCAGCACCTTCATTGCACCAGCTCCGATCCGTTCAAAAGGTGACGAGTCTGTATGTTTCGCATTCGTAAAGACAAAATGTTATCCATGTGGTAACACTTAATCTGCGACAAAACGTGGGGGACGTCTCACCATGGAGCTCTTGAATGTTTTGGTTCTGTACTCTGTGGTTCGACGTGCTTCCATATGGCATGCCGGAGCAAATCGGTCCCAATAGAGTTCTCAAGCAAGGCATCTTCCTCACTGAGGCGCACGACATCCCCCTCTGCACCGCAGGATTCGAGAACAAAAAGGGGTTGGTCCACAAGATGACTACATTGCTGCACTGCATTCCTAAGGCGATTCTCCGCCTCGGGCCCAAAGGTGGCTCTAACATGCTGAAAGTTGAGACCATCAGATATCAAACGGAATCTGTTGATAAGATATTCTTCCATGCCTTCAACATGAATCTGTACACGAACACCCTGAAATGCGGCGTGTCGTAGCAACTGCAGTTCGTCTAGGGTTGGTGAGCTTTCTGTAAAACCGTGCAGCCTATTAACATACTCCCGATACTGACTTAAGAGGCGAGGTCTCGCGAAGCGAACGTAGTCGATGAGACTGGTAGCTCCCAGTCCGAACGCGAAGAAGAACTGGTTGTTCCAGTACGCAAGGTTGCAGCGTGATCGAAAGTCGCGCTGCGGATGTACTCTGGAAAAGTTGCTAGCTTCTTAATGATGGTAGTCGGCGTTAGAGAGCGTTTCGAACGCATAGGTAATAAGGTCGAGAGACACGTTGGAGATGGAGGCGCCGCGAAGCACATCGACAGCAGCGGCTATGTGGGTTGGAGAGTGCACGCGACGGGTGAGCCTAAGCAAGCAAAAGTCGAAAGTCTGCGCGCCGACCGAGGCATGATTGACGCCGGCTAGGGCGAAGTCACGGGCGGTGTGAAACGAAAACGTGGTCGGGTTCATCCCACGGGTGAACTCGAGGAGCGGCCAGAAAAACACATACTTCCGCAGGGTTTGCGGAAGGCTTTGCAGCAGCTGTGGATGCAACAGCAAAGGTATGCCACCTCCGAGATAGATCGTGCACCGTTGCGGGCTCTGGCGGCGATACAAGTGGAAGAGAGCAGAAATCTGGCAATGCAGCGGCTAAGCGTACTCGACGTGCAGCGGCGGAGGTCACGCGGCAGGACACTGCGTAGTGACGATGACGGGAAAAGCGTAGTACGCGCAGCGCTGCGAACAAAGGAAAGGTGGAGGTACACCAAGGTTGACGGCAGCGGCGGGAGCGGCGGGCGTGGCGACAGCAACGCTAGTCGCGCTGATGCCATGATGGAGCTCAGGTCTGAGTACTTGAGCACGAAGATGCACGAGCGCAGCATGTGCGGAGGCGGCCGCTCTTGGACAGAATAGAAGGACTCACACGTGACTGACGAGACGGGGCCAACTGATTGGCGCTCTGACAGTGGCTTACAGCGCGATCAGTGGATTGCTCGCGCGGCTGTGCGCGCACGAAGTCGCAGCATCCTAGCGCAAGACTCGTGCGCGGCGCTGCAAGCGAGGCAGCCTAACCTTATGTCGCGCAGGAAGTCGGAATGGCGCGTGTGTGCAGCCGGCTACGACGCGCGCCGCGCTGAGCCGCATTGGTGCCTTCCGGCCTCTGTCGCTGCTGCTGTTCGCAGCCCGCCACCGATATGCAGCCGTCCAACCGTGCACGGCCGTATTAACTGCTTCATTTAGTACGACTGCTCTCTGGCTCCGCTGCAGGTCGGCGACTTGTGGTGTCGCCGTTGCTTGCGCCTTCCTGTCTACCACAGCTTCTGCCCGTGTTTGTGCGTGTTAAGGAGCTCAACCGCGAGTACAAGATGCCTGCTGCTAGCTGGTCACTCGCGCCTCCCGACCCAGCCGTTCTTCCAATCGATCTCAATGCACCGTCGCCTCTGAGGTTTAGCCTGTCACGCTCGTCCCCCCGAACCTCATGTCGCGCTATTCAGTCTCCATCTCCTTCGTGGGCCGCTAAAAGCGCCTGGACAGATAAGCCTACGCCCACGAGCTCGTTCGAGCAACACTGGCCAAGTTCAACGCCGTCAAGAAAGGTCTTTCGTCCCATGTCACCGCGAAACCTGAGGTCAAGCTCACCAAGGCTCGAAGACGCGCAAAGGACGCTTCCAACCCCGTCTCCAAAAATCTCTACGTGCAAGACCTCGCTCACATGGAACTTGAACAGCTCAAGAACTTCAAGATCAAGAGCATCTCAAAAGTTATTCTCAGTCCTTATTTCATTGACGCATGGCACCATTCCCCGTTTCCGATCCCTGACAACGTTCTCAAGCTGTACGTTTGTGGCACGTGCCTGCATTTTGTCTTTACCCAACTCCATTTCTCGCTGCCTCTCTCCAGTTACACATGGAACACTTCTTCAGGGTCTTTTCTTTACGAAAACATCGACCGACGTATTTATGTGTACGAGACAGACTCAATAGCGAGCTCACACTACTGTCAAGTTCTTTGCTTACTTGCCAAACGTTTCGTCGATCACAAAACGCTCTTCTGAGACGGTACTCCTTTCTTGTTCTACTTCGTTACTCACAAGGGCGAACTAGCTGGATTTCTCTCAAAGTAATGCCCAATAATACAATCCAAGTTCCACGTCGCTTGTATTCTAACCTTCCCGCCTCATTCGAAGCAGGGCATTGACAAGCTGCTCATATCGCTCATCTACGAGCTCACCAGCAGAGAGCGTGAGACTGCTAGGCCAGAGCATTCCTTATCCGATTTGATTCAGCTCAGATATCGCAGTTACTGATGTTATGCCATTGTATTTCAAAAACAGAACACAATGGGCCCCAATCCGTGAGCTGAATGCTCAGCATGGTATCTCAATGAATGATAAGCTGAACCACGCTATTCATCATGATATGAAAACTTTGCCGTAAGATTTCGTGCTAACTGGTGGACGATATAGTGGCATACATTCTGGATATACCATCACAAGAAAATAGTGAGATGTTGTGTACCGCTGCACATTTCATCACTGAAATAGCCCTGTTTTGTGAGCATCTAACTTCTGTTTGTGTTCTTTTATGTGAGCATGACAGCAACTATTCGTACCGAAACGTAATCCAGGCACTTCATATGAAAAAGTAGGCGTATGCTACAGGAGCTTAAATCGGAGTTACTCTCAAGAACTAGCGATTGTGGTTGTTTCATTTATGAGTTTCACTTGCACTCCAGATCCCATTATGTGAGTTTGCTTACAAATTCTCCTATCTCAAGTACTTGACCAAGAGGTTCATATTATTTTGCTAGCACACACTTTCACGCTTTTGGGATCTATGATGCATGTATGCAAAGTACCGAGTCTGGTACTGTTCTCAAGATAACGGTTTATTCACTAAAATCTACAAGTGAGTTCGGCAACGGACTATCAGAATTATAGAGGCGAACACTAGTACAATACGGGGGAGGAAACCATAACTGTCTCGCAAAACCCCAATCGTATTGTACAAAGCAATTCTCCGCAGTTTCTAACGCCGTCCCCTCAATGATTTTGAACCTCTTCTCGCTTTCAATGGTGTGATCCTTGAGCGAGGGAGTGGAGGAGGACGTGGACCATACCTTTTCGTTTCAAGATGCCTTTGAGATGAGAACTGCTTATCGCGCATATTACATTGTGTCCGCCTTTTTACATCTAGAGGCAATCTTTCTCTCTCAATTTGGGTTTGTCGTCCCGCATCACTTAACAATGGATGAATGATTGAAGCTCTATTTTCATTTTCCGTGGGGGAGGCCGTGTGCGAAATTGCGTTTTCTGGGAACTCCAAAGGACTTCCTTCCCTGTTGAGGCAGTATCCCGCTCTTTCACCAAAACCTTCGACTTGAGACCTTTTGAATGGACTTTTTACGCTACATGTAAGCGTGCTAGAACTGTTTTGATGAGTTCTAGTTTTAATGTTGTTTTGCTGTACAACATACTCATTGGCTTCAATAGCTTCTCCCATGCAATAGGACGGTGTCATATTGCGAGCTGATGTCAGAAGCGACCTATTTTGCCGACAAATATTCGAGAGCCCTCTAATCTGGTGAGTCACTCCATCTTGTGAAAAAGGTACACTTTCAGGTTCTAACGGCAATATATTGTTCCGTTGAATTGAACCACCATCTGTGACACCTGTTTCAGGAATAATGGCGTACACCGACGACTGGTTTGGGTTTGCACCCCCAGCTAGTGCCGCGGGGCTTGTTGGGGAAATTGAAGTTGAGAGAGTACCTTGAGCAGGAGCAACCGAGGATGTACAGTTCAACAGTGGCTGTTTTCCAGCTAGTGCTGCAGGACTTGGAGTAGAAGGTAGTGCTGAGTTTGATTGAAGAACATTCCTGTGGGGGGATGAAAACGTTGGTAGTACGCGGCCTTGAGCGTGAGTCACCGCAGAAGGTGGTGCTGATGCTGGTGGATAATGTGGATCGCGCCCAGGTGAGGACAAAGGCAATGTCAGTCTTACGCTTTGAGATGTGCGATTTGAAACTGCTACTGACTCGTTTTGTTGTTGATTTGTATCCATGAGTGAGTATTCAACATTTGTGTGCAGGTGAGCGGGAATGGAGAGATGTAAGAGAGGCGGTGCTGTTGAATCACTCCGCACCGCAGCACTACGTGCTACTGAGGTACGTAAGTCAAAAGCAGGATTGAATGTACCTGAGTTGGATCCACGAGCTGCATTTGAGGGTTTTGCAGTTCTGCTTGCAGTTCTCTTCTTCGATTTCATTTTATCTGCGATCAGCATTCGTATTGCCCATTGACCCGAAGCTTGAGCAAAAACCATCAAGTCAACTGTCTTTGCAGCTTCACGAACAAAAACCTCACAGGTTCTGGGGTACTTCGAATATGCTTGCTCCCAAGTCATTGCACCAACGACATCGGGACCAAGATGGTAGTAGAGAATCCCTTCTAAGCTTCGAAGTGCATCGCAGTTGAGGCGTTCGTTTTCAACTTCATTGGGAAATTGCATGCATTTGGCTTCATGGGGTGCCCTCCTTGAATTATACGTATCTATTTCTTTCCGCATCCAAGCGGCAACGCTCAATGTTCTTCGGAAATCTGTGCCTTGTCTGGGCTTTGGAATTCTGTGATGTAAGTTTGAGGAAGAAGCACCCGGAGACTCTCCGAAAGCTCTCGAACTTGTTCTTTCACACCCATGACGAGTTTTTTTTGGTGGTTTAGAATCTCTATCACATCGCCAGCCCTATCGCGAGTGGAGTCCATCTCAGAGTATCAGAGGAAGACGAGACGTATTCCAGTGAATGCATCAGAATATCTTGTTTGGACGGAGAAGCCTTCAAAGGGAAGACTTTCTCAAAATACTATCTATTTTTCTCTTGTAAGTGCGCAAAATATGGTATACATATTTCTGACCAAGTGAAATGGAAAGGCAACCTCATCGGACTTTAGTCCTTACCGAGTGCATGGAACTTGTTTTCGAAAACATTGTGTCATAAGGATGGATAATGAGCAGCCCCGATACGCATGTCCGCCCTGGTTTGAATGTCGCTGTCCCCTAGGAACACCGGTTTGTAGGACTACTATGCTCGGGCACAGAAGAGACGCGAATAAGAGGCGAGCAGATATGGGACGTGGCCCCTTTAAGTGGGGTCCCCAAGTGAGCAACTGTGCACAAGAGTATCATTTCGAAATATATGAATCTCTGGTAGAACATGATACAGATGGAGAATCCGTCAGTACTGCAATGGTGTGCTCAAGACGTTCACCACTTCCTCCCGGTTCATTGCATTCCGATGGATTGGCAATCCGGGAATCGGAACTTCTTCAGTCATCGGTATACGTATTCAATGAGAACCAAGAAAATGAGAATGAGGAATTTTCTCATCACTCAAGGACGATGCCAGAACAAAAGAATGCATCACACACGGGAAACGATGAGGACGAAGAATTGGAGGGTGTAACGGATATTTCCCATTCAAATGAACCGCCGCATTTTGTAGAATGCAACGAAGCTACGTTTGCGAGTTTGGAAGCTCAATCTTTTAATCAATCGGCACTGTCAAACTACTTCGATACTGAAAATGTCAGTGATGGATATCGGCTTGCTGAAGAGCAGGAATCAGTGAATTTGACTTGGATACGAGGTAATAAGCAATGTGTTGACCTGTTTTACAAGCACGCGCTCTCTAATTCTGTGATGGACGACTTATTGAAAGTGATTAGTGCGCCAATGAAGGAGTGGAACACAGTCGTGGATATCACGGGGAGGGTGGTTGGATTAACTTCTTCAGAAGAGAATTACGATACTTGTCGCAGTCATTGCTGTTTTGCCACTCTCGAAGGGGCAAGTCCAGCATTGCGGTGCACCATTTGTGGCAAGCAGAAGCCAGAGAAAGGTGAGGAAAGGCTTGGTAGTTACAAGTATATCCCGCTGATTCCACGAATAAGGCGTATGGTGGCAAATGAGAAACAATTTTTGCAGCTGTACGGGTACATTGCAAATAGAGATTCCGAACCTGGCTTATTACGTGATTACTTTGATGGTTCTCTTTATGACGAACTGTCTAATCGAATCTTTGAAGAGGAAGATATATCTTTCGATGTGTACATAATGGTATCGACTGATGGATTTCAAGCTTTCAAGAACAGGAGTGGAGATGTGTGGCCACTGGTGGCAGTTTTGCTAAACTTGGCTCCTTCTCATAGAGACCAGGTTCATAACGTCCTTCCATTTTCAATTATTACCGATGAAAGCCAGCCTAAGGACTTGCAGTCATACTTCATACCCTTAGTGAATGAAGTGTTACGAAGCCAGAAGGACGGTGGTATCCTAATGCGTTTTTTCGATGGCAACCAAAGAAGGGTGAGGATACATTTGTCTCTAAACACAACGGATTTAGCAGCATTGATGAAAGTGGCAGGGTTGGCCGGGCACAACGCCAGATTTCCATGCCGCTATTGTGAAATAAGAGGTGTCTATTCCTCACATTACTACTATCCGTTGTGGATATTTTCTGAGAGATCTATAGAGAGCCCATCCCATACCGACCATATTTCATCATTTCGTCCGAATTTAAGAACCCGGGAATCTATCGAAAAGATTTTTGACCAACTTGATAACGCCCAAAACGAGCGTCAACGACAGAAAGTCGTAACCGACACTGGAATTCAGAACAGATCTGTGCTACTTAGGTTGCCAACAATGATTCCTTATCACTCGTTCCCGATTGACATAATGCACCTTTGTTACAACGTGCAATCGCATTTACTGGAGTTTATACTCACCAGCGATTCTGAGGCGTGTGCTCTCAGCAACACAACTGTGAAAATATTAGATGAAGAGATTGTCTCATTCAAGAATGGTGTTAATCCGCAATTATCCTCATCTCCAAGACCACTCACTGCCTTCAGGCAATGGAAAACTGCAGAGCACAAGCAGTTTACATTGTGCTCTATGTTGATAGTTTTCGACGGCTTCATTTCGCCACAGTACCTGGACGTTCTCCACCGCTTCGTACAAGTAGTGGACATATGCTTCTGGACCTCAATCCATTCAGACGAAGTGGAGCAACTGCGTTCTATAGTTGAAGAGTTCATTCAGAATTACGAGCGATACTTTGTGCGCCATGACTTGTCTAGGGTTCGTCTTGCAAAATATGTTTTCCATCTACTGCTCCATCTACCAGAGAGCATACAAAATTGTGGCCCACTACGAAACACATCTCAGTACTGGGTAGAGAAGTATATCGGCTGAATTAGTCAACGCCATCATTCGAGGAATCGAGCGGCCGCTGCTATATACAGAAGGCTCATGTTTGCCGAAAGTTACAGGGCGTTTTACAGTGTCCTTTCGACGTCTCAACTGGGGAGGAGAGCGCAGTGGCGTACGGTGTCTACGAACTTAAGGGACCATATGTAAATGGAAAACTGGGAGAAATGGGACAACGTGGTTCAACGATTCGCAGGCTGCTTTCTGGTTACTTCTCACGGAAGCTCTCATTGTCTAGCGCAGATGCTAAAAGACTAGTTGCACGTGTTGTTGATATAAGATTCGCACGTCGCCTGAGGTACAACCACGGAGATACTCTTCTAGAAGTGTCTGCACATCAAGGCACTTGTAGGCCCTCTTCTTACGTGGCTGTCGAAATGCAAGTATCAAGTGCAGCCTGGGATGTCTATTATGGTTGTATAGAAGGCATTATCAGCTTTACCTTCGAGGAGGAAGTAGTGCAGTCGTTCGGGTGCTCTCAGCAGTACACAGTTTTTTTGAGTTCTTGGGCGTCTGGAATGGAACGGGGTGAGCAGGATCAACTATACCTACGTCGTCGCCGTGAACAGGCATTCACGAGAGAAACTGCCGAAGATATTTCTATCCTGAGGAGACATATCGGCGTGGTTGAACACAGATATCCTTCAACACTTGCAGGTGGAGCAAGTGGGAGAGGTGCCATTCGCACGTACTTCATTGACCCAAGGCTGCGGTGTGACGTTCTCCTGAATCCCACGAAAGCGTCTTATGACGGGTCTAATAGAACACTCCGAGGACTAAAGAGCTACATTTCTCCGCAGTTTAGGTATTAGGGACCTATTCCGACGATACGACCGACGAGAAAGGAAACATATTGCATAGCAAGCTAACAATACCTATTCCTTAAAGGTATCTAGTTTTAAAATAGAACACAAAAGCATGCGGTACCTCTCTGTCCAGAAACCCAGTTTCTATATTTTAAGCGATACGTATTTCTATCATAATTTATACGATTCTTGACATTTGGGAATACTTACTTCTGGATTATATACCTGTGTCAAAAGTTGGTGTCCTTAGTGTGTCTTTAGAGTGTACTCGGAGTGCAGTGGTTACAAAAGCACTCGAAATGCACTCCCATGAAGCATTGTCTGTATTATTTGAATATTATTTACTATAATTCTGTATACACTCAGTTGGCTCAGGTGACAAGCTTAGATCCCCACCCGGGTCCCAGCACCCAACAAATTCGACATAATGACCTCGCCTTCCTCTTCTCTCCGCTCCTCCCACACCCCAGCTGTTGTTGTATGCAGAGGCCGCATTGGCTCCATGCTTTACGACCGCGGTACCCCTCAAGATACCATTCTCTCACTCCAAGATTTCATAGCAGCAGACATAATTCCGCAAGGTCCCATTTTCTTCTGCGATAGGAGCAACTTGTTGGAAACAGTAATTCGCTCCTGCCCTCCATCTCGCAGACAAGACTTGATCTTCATTCAGAACGGCCACATTCTTCCCATTCTTTCAAAACATGGTCTTCATGACACAACACGAGCAGTTCTTTACATCGACGTACCCACTCTCGCTGCACCTCCACAGGATGGCGTCACCCCTCTAACTCCCAACGGCCTCACAACTATCACCGGAAAATGGGGTTTCACACTAGCACAACGCTTCTTTAACGCAGGTCACACTTGCAATATCGTTGACAAAGACGCCCTCTCTAAATCCTACTACTAAAAGCTCGTTTGGATCTCTTCATTCAACCTAGTTGGTTCCTCCCACGGCTTCATTACCATGCATGACGTGGCCATTCGCTACAATACCATAGTCTCAACGATAATGAAGGAACTACTCGGCATAGTCTTCTCCAACACAGCTATCTCCTACAATATCCCCTCCACAGTACAATCCCCCCTCGCCTACGGCAGCATTCTTACCTCCTTCCACCCCTCATTCTCTGAGTACGAATTCGGAAATGCTTACTTCTACCTTTCCTCCGAGGATACCAAGAGAGCGGGCTTGGCTGACCCTGCCCCTTTTCACACCAACTATGTCAATGTCCTTAGAAAAGACATTCTCTTTTAGTACCAGTACTACTTTGGTCTCATTTGTTAAAAAGGATATCTACGCACAATACTCTCTCTCCTTACCCCACGCTTTGTAACTCATTTTCTTTCTTCAACAATCCTTTTATGCTCATATTATATCAAAACATTCGTTCATTTCTCAGTACTAGTTCAAGTCACCTCACTCTCACACACATAACACTACACGCCCTACATGTTTTCTCTAGTCCTCCTCATAATCAATTATCATCGGTCCCTTTTCGTAGTCCCCATCCGTGTTATCAGCCTTGTGGCCTTGTACCTCGTCATCTTCCTCTTCGTAATCCTTCTCTCCAACTTCCTCTTCCTCCATTTCAAAGTTGCTCACAGAACTTTCCTCATCGTCCAGCTGGTCGTTCGGGTCTTCCCCGGGTCTAAATTCCTCATCTAAGAATTTGGGCCGAAAAGCAGGCTGCCTGTGCACCGCATCAGGGAGCTTGTATCCCTCGGGCACAAAGTAAATATGATACCGTAGACAATTCTCTTTCACCAGCGCATCCATGTACCCAGCTCCAGCATGAAACACATCTCCCCTTCCAATCAACATGGAGTACGGTGGAACCCTGAACTTCTTCACAACCATCGTACGAGACAGCCTCTTCAAACTCTTGTCGTCCTTCACATACATATTATGTGACCTCTCACATACCCATATCATAAAAGAGCTCCGCCCGGAGGCCATCATGAAGAATCCTGGAATCTCTCCATTGTCCTTCTCCACATTCGTCAACCCTCGGAAATCGGTGTGCAACACCTGCCTCGGGCATCCCTCCCCCGTACACAACAAACGTCCTCCTGTTTCCGGCGCATACATCCTCTTCTTCGGCCTACTGTTTTTACACAGACGAAGAGCGGCTGCTATCTGCCAAAACCTAGCATCCAACAACGCCCTCTTTCTCACCATTATCACATTCTTCTCATCCGATTCCATGTAATCCACAATCCCCTTCTTCTTGGTAATGTATCGCCCAATGCCCTGCATCCTATCCCCCGCGTCCTTCCCATCTCCAGCATTGATGATAGGGTTCCATCTCTTGCGGTTCTACTCGAACTTGAGGTCCGGCTGTTCCAAGAAATCCTTGTGAAAGAACTCCAACATACTTTCTGTCACATCTTCATCCAAAACCACCCCCCTCTTCTTCGCCTCATCTGACATGCCTTCGTCACTTCCAAATTCCTCCAGCACACAGAATTCTCTCTCCATCAACTCCATTCTCTTCGCTGCAAAATACTCTCGCGCGAGGTCATCCCTCTCCATCGCCGCCATTCAAAAAGCCTCTTCCTCCCCTTTCGGCTTTCCCTTCAACGGCAACTTCACCCCAGGAACTGGTTCCTTTGTAGTCCCCAGTTCCTTGTGCACATTCCGGGCTGCATGCCAGTACACCGCGTGATGCACGGCTCTCAAATCCTCCACCGTCAAACACCCCGCCCTATGCTGCTTTTGTAGGTGAAGCATATCCATCCACGGGTGCTCGTGTTTCACAGCATTCTTCCCTCCCGGCGACTCACTCGGTAGTGCACTCACCATATTCGTCCACGACATATCTGATCCTCCGGTGTACTCTTAAGCTGTCTTCATCCCCTTCGGGAGGACATCCGGATTGTTATCCTCAAAGCTACGCATTCCTCCTTCACCTTCCCCCCCGGTTCATCCCCAACAAATCCACTATCCTTCTCACTACTATCACTCTCCTCCTCGCCCTCCCTGGACGACATCACATTGATTTTCTGCTTCTTAAAGAACTTCTTCAATGCAGTCCTCCCCATTTTCCTGAACAGGTTAACAACATCCAAAGGTATGTCCGCAGAAGATGTGTTCACCGTACCCTCCCTTCTTCGCTTCAGGGCAGGTTGCACATCATCTTCATCCTCGTCGTCCGTAAGCACCACAGAAGTTCTCTTCCTCGTTTTCCTCTTCTTCCCCACAACCCGTCCAACGTCCTTTTCTCTCAAGCGACCCGGAACCACCTTACGTATTGTGCTACGTCTTGACACCGGTGGTTTCGGTTCATGGCTTTCCACCACCATGGGATCGTTCTCCACCTCAGCAGATGGAGCCCTGGCCGTCCCCTCCGGTTCTACAACCTCTTCAATAACCTCCTCTACAACTTCCTCCTTCTCTGAACTTCGCAGCGCTACTTTAAAGTGTTGTTCCAGCTTGTTACCTGCAGTCTACACCCTCCTAGACACCATCCAGTCCCAGAAACGCTTTGCTCCCGCGAGCTCCATTTTGACTGTTTGCTTCCCGAGATATTCCAAGACAGACACCCCCTTTCCTCCAATCTGAGAAGCTTGTCTGCGAAAGACATCTTCAGAACATTGGAGTTCATCTCGTTCAGGAGATTGCCAAGTCCTAGCACTTCATTCATGATCATTGGATTACCATCCTTCTTCGTCCATAACACAACATCCAAAGACTTCACTATATCTCTCATTTCCCTCCTTCCTCACGCAGGTCCTGTAACACAAGAAATCGGTGATATTCGTCTATAAGTGTTACAGGCAGCACAAGTCTCCCATCAACGATGTCACTCGCATCCAAATAGCCTACAAGCGTAACGGCAATCGAACCGGCGGAGGGAAGCCAACCAAAGTTGCGGCACTTCATCTTCGTGGCCTCCTTGTGCGCCAAGTTCAAACTGCGAACCGTCTTCTTCGGGATTTCAATCATCTCGATATCCGTCGTCAACCGCTGCTGAACATAGTCGGCGAGGGATATCTTCGGTAGCGGCAGCGTGGTGTCCACCTCATCCGACGGAACTTTATCTCCTTCATCGAACAAATCCCCCTCAGCTCCACTCAGGGAAGCCTTAGTAGTCCCAATAACCTCCACAACATCGTCATCGGAGTCATCCACGATGTTAACCCTCTCAATTGCTCCCACCGGTTTTTTCATCCCTTTCGAACCTCTTCGTCCTCCTCCACTCGTTGGTGGAGACTGGATTTTGGCGGTTTTAGAAGACTGCTCAGCCGATTCCTTGACCTCCTCAACATCTTCACTCTCAGGCTGAGAGGTGGACGACTTCCCGGCCCCAGGGTGCGGAGTGGGGTGCGAAGTGGGACTCTGCGGAATCTCAATTGAGGCCATCATCGACGTATCCCTGGCATACAACCCAGCCGATAACAATTCGGCGAGCTTACTCGGGGGTTCCTCCGAACCTTGGAAATGGTAAGGGTACTTCGCGTCTAGATGATTTGAAATATTCGTCCTTCAGATAACCACCAAATCCTCACCCTCTAAGGCAGTGGCGCTAAGAAGATGGCCATGCATCGAACGGCAGAATCCCTTCACGGTACCACCAGCAGGCCCCACGCCACGTACTTCCGCAGTACCAACTTCAACCCTGTTCTTGTCCTTTCCAAGGCTGATGAACAAAGATACAGAGTCGCCACCTTTTACCTTATGTGGCGCGGGAGTAATCGTCTTCTTCCTCATCGCGCGCGGTGTGCCCCGCTCGTAACGCGATTTCGCCCTACGAGGCGTGGAGACCTTCGCCTTTCCTCTTCCTCGCGTAAACGGCGCCATTTCTGACCCCTCACTGTTCCTCTTCGATCGCGCTGACTCCCGCCCCCTTTTATGGTTCAGAGGCACCATGTTGGATACAAAGGGTTTAAACAATTCGAAACGCGGATTACGACCGTCGAGAATGCTCACGAGAATTTATAGTGGACGTTCTCTTCTCAATCACGTTCGTTGCCTTCACTTCCTGACCGAACACAGCGCCTGCTCAATATGGAATTTAACTCAAGGGGTTCCGTATTTCACGTTTTATAATTTCCTATCGCTCTATTTTGAAAGTTAAATGATCTTCATAACTACTACGTACGCATAGCTATAGAATAAAGGCACCCAGTTTTGAAGTAAAAAAATGAATTGCGTCCGTTAAGTTTTCTGCGTGGACAGCGGTCCGGGGTAGAGTGGCGCTTCATCAGTGCCCTGATGAAGCGCCACTCCACCCCGGACCGCTGTCCACGCGCCGTGGCTGATGAAGCTGGACGACACCTCGGACCGCTGTCGACGACGGTTTTCACTTATGATTGTTTTATGAATATTTAAAGCCCTGCATCTTCTTATAATGACGAGAGGACGTAAGGGTACATCCTATTAAATCGAAGAAGGTAGTTCTACCGACTACCTTCTCTAACTTTATATGATTAGATTTTACTGTAGCGCCCGAGGTCGTGACCGATAATGAATACCCCCTTTGCAACCACCACGAGCATTATGTGGTTGTCGGAGAAGAAGAACTCATTACTGGTAACGACATTTTTCTAGTGACTATATTGGGGACTATTCTTCTTCAGTGATTGAAATATCAGTCATGGCTAAACACGATTATATGAGTTGAACAACTCATGTAATCGCAGTCCACCATCACCGGTAGCTCAACCACTTCCGATAGTTCGACCTAACGCAGTCTAATCTAGTCCGTCTAATGAATAACCACAGTCCAGCAGTGATTGAGCTGGCTGTCAAAGCCAAAGCCGATTACATGAGTTGAACAACTCAAATAATCGTACTCGACCATCACGGCCAGCTCAAGCACTTCCGAATGTTCTCAGTAAAGCAGGAATGCAGAAGTGGCATACACTGTGTCCGGCGACTCTGGCTTGAATACGCAAGAGCATGGAAAATAGAAGAGTACGCCAGTTACTACGATTCACAGAAAACGAACAAAATTGTCGAACGTACCTTGTGTGCCACTACGTCCGCGCAACAGAACAAGGACGGAAAGAGCACCTCCCTTATACAGTTTCCGGCGATATTTTTTTCTTCTGTCACAAACGAGAAGATCACTTGGTTGTGACAGGAGAAGAAGAGATCCCCGGAAACCGTAACGGGGAAGTACAGAGCGTTGTGCTTACCGAGGCAGTTGGCAGGAGAGCAAGGGTGCTTAAGTACACGCAGCGTCACATTACAAACAAGCGCCAGTCGCGAGGGGGCCGCTGTCCAGGTGGAAATTATTTTTTTTACGCGTGGACAGCGGTCCGAGGTGTCTTCCAGCTTCATCAGCCACGGCGCGTGTACAGCGGTCCGGGGTGGAGTGGCGCTTCATCAGTGCCGTGATGAAGCGCCACTCCACCCCGGACCACTGTCCGAAAAATTAAATTTTGTTTTACTTTTTCTCCCACGGCGCATGGAAAGCGGACCGCCTCGAGTGTCACTTCATCAGAGCCGTGATGGAGCGCCACTGCACCACGGACCGCTGTCCAGAGAGCCGTAAGTTATAACTTCGCCTATACTTCCATATCTAGGAGTTAACGCACCCCCCCTCCCATCCATGCCTTCTCTTATAACTGTTTATCATGGCATAAGCCCCCCTAACATCGCCCAATTCCCTTCTGCTCCTCTACTTTAGAGTTTTGGTACCTTTTTGGCGTTTGAACTCCTCCTCTACATCGCTAATTCCGCAGCCGTCTGCCGTCCGCTCCCGTCTACCATCCGTACTCATCTCTCGTTCGCTGCCGTCTCTCGTCAGCTTCCGTCCGCTCGCCCTCGCCGTCCGCTGCCGACGTCAATCATCTGTTTTCTCACGACCGCTCCCGTTCTCCTTCCGTAATCATAATACAGCCCCCCGTTATTGTTTAAAATGGCTGCCGCAACCACATTCAGGTCTAAGTCACCGTCACTGGCACCTCAGACATCCGACATGAAGGTTGGGAAAATGTTTGGTTCTGGGGATGAGCTTCTCACCGCATGTCTCGCCATCCGTGATCACTATGCGTCGACGAAGCGAGAGGGAGACGAACCTAGGACAAACCTGGCGGAAGTGATATGGATTTAGTGGATGAGAGTGGAAATGAAGATGTTGGTGAACAGTCGTCTGACGCTGACATACAGCCTCCTCCTGCCATTTCCTCGTTGGACGATAGAATGGCATCCCAACGTTGTGAAGTGCAGGAGGAGAAATACTTTCGAATAGAAAATTGCGGGTTCGAGGATAGGGTGGAAACGGACGAGACTCTGCGAAACAACGAAGTCTCTCCAATGGGGAGAGCTCAACTGGTTCTTATGGACTCACCATACAACATAAGGGCCGATAAGAACCGGGAGAACCGTTGGTACGATATGCTGAGCGCTGAGCATATGAAGAAGGCGGCAAAGCTTATATCAAGGCTGCTACGTCCGGGGGGTCACTTCGTTATCTTCTGTGCATTGGAACAGGTGAACCAGTAGACGAAGGTGCTTTCCCTTATTGGAGCAAAGGACGAGCAAGGGGTTCCAAGGCGATCGTTTGTTGTGGACCAGGTCCCGATTCATTTTATACGGTCGCAAAGCAACCCCATGCGAAACCCGGGACGCAGGTCCTGCTCCTTGTTCCCTGCCATGGAGTATGCAATACATGGTGTTCGAAGTGGCCTCGCTTATGCACAGCAGCATGCAATGGTGAACTATGAGAACTTCAACTACGTGCAGTCGAGGTATCCAGGGTACTACAGTGTTCTTGACCAGGTACCGCCCATGTCCAATGGGGAGACTCTTCAATGGAAAAGAAAGAAGGAGGGCGGGGGCTACATGTTGCAAAAGGTGAGGTCGGAACAAAAACCTCGCGCGTTGTTGAAGGAGCTGATCAGCAGATTTTCGCAGCCAGGTGATACAGTGGTGGACTTGTTCGCGGTAACTTTCTCGACTGCCATGGCATGCATGGAGCTACAACGTCATCTGAAGTTTATTGGTTGTGAGCTGGACCCTGAATGTTTTGCTCATGCTAGACACGCGGCCATTGTTCAGTTCGCGATGTGCATGCACGATAGTGAGACGGATATTCAAACTACGCAGGAGGTCCGAAACTCTGTGAATCGAGTGTTGTACTTATTTCCCAAGTGGAACGCTCGTCCTTCACGATCATGGAAGGCTGCGTCCGGCTTCTCACAGTATCAGAAGTTCCCACCGTATATTGTAGACTTCCTGGCATCAATATGGCAGAAGGAGGGCATGGCCATGATCGTCAGGCCCAAAGCGCTGCATGAGTGGCCGAAAACGTTGCAAGGGAAGATGGGTCTCTTGGATTGGAACGCGATGTTGGCACTGGAGGCCACTATGTGTGGTTGTCGCATTGGGAAGTCGTCCATTCGTCACCATGACGCAGAAGTGGGAGTGTTTACCACGCGCCGTTTCATGAAGAACGAAGAGATATGTTTCTTTTACGGAACTCTAGTCTACCATGACTTAAAGAAGAAAAAGGAGGTACACAAGAAGTATGGGGAAGAGTTGTTGGGAGCCAAGGCCGCACGTTCTCGAACCTATGCGATGGAGGTTAGCCTGCGAGGCGAGGTATTCCGGAAACTTCCGGAAAGAATACGAGAAGTACCTACAATCCCTGTATGGATTGTCCCCGCTCCTTTTTCGTTGGGTGGAACAATTAACCACCCAAAATATATGGAAGGGGATAAAGATAGGGATGCAGTGGAGGATGGCTTGAAGCAGCGACGGACTGCCAATGTGGCGGTGAGTCGAACCCCAGGAACTGGGCGAACTCCACTTCAATTAAGAGAATACCGAATGCTCGCCGTCCTGGCACTTCGGGTTGTAGAAGTGGGAGAGAGTTGTTTGCAGATTATGGAATGGAGTACACATGGTGTACGTCTTCGAATCCTGTAGTAGTCAAATAGAGCTCAATTGATTTATGACTTATAGAACCGAAAGATGTACCGTAGTATGTGTAAAATCGAGTTGTGTACATTTTATCACGCTTTTTCTCTAACTCTCGTGTTCCACAGGAGAGGACGAGAAATTCCCCAAGTGAGTTGGTGTCGTCACTTTTATCGTCCAGTGAAGTCAACAAAATGCGGATAGGATTCGGGGGAGTGGGTTGACGTTCAAGTACATAGAATAGAACATACGGAGTACATGTGATATCATGTGAAAGTGTAACAGTTTTTGGCAGTGAGGTTTCGTACAGGAAGGGAAATTTCCGTCCCAATTTTCGGAAAGTGATTCCGAAAAGTACTAAAACGCTGCGATATTTCTACCACACGTCGAGTGGAGGTGTACGTTTCACGGGAAACCTGCGATCACGTCGAGCGGCGAACACGTCTTGCAGCGAGCGGCGACAACATCTAGAGCGCACCGCCGGGCGCATCGTCGTCGTCCGATTCCATATGGGGAAACGTAAAACGAGAAGTGCGAATGCGAATGCGGAGGATGTAAGCGGGCGCGCGTCAAAAGGGCGAACGTGTGCAGAGGTGGTAGGTCGGGGTCGCGAGGATGGTTTGGGTAGTACTACGCGTGCGCCTCGAAGCGGCGATGTGAAAAATGGCGAGGGCGGCATTGGGCGTACTTCGCCCCCTCCTCGAAGCGGATTACGTGGGAAAGGTAGGAAGAACACGGGGAGACGTGATCGACGCCGACCTTTGGAGCGAACCGAGCGAACCGAGCGAACCGAGCGAACCGAGCGCACCGAGCAAACGGAGCGAAGCCAGCAAACCAAGCGCACGGTAAGTGCTTTGGTAACACAAGCTACTCCGCTTTCACATGAGATGGGAAATGGAGGAGGGGAAAGCAGGGGAGGGATGGGAGGAAGGCAGGGGGATGATGCACGGGGCGGTAGGGATAGAGGTGGGCGGCGAAGGGGCGATGACTCCACGCAAGGTGTAGAAGAAGGCGAGTGTGGAGATGTCATAGAGAAGGGGAGGGAGCGTCGCAGTGGGGGGGGGAGGGAAGGAAGATAGCAAGAAGTACTAGTGGGATAGTTAGCCGTGGTATTCGAGGGAAGGAGGGAGAGAGAGTGGCTGGGGTTGGCGTTCGGGAGGGGAGGGGTCGCGAAAGAGAAGTAGGAGGAGGCGTTCAGGAGGCGAGGAACGAGGGCATGGAGGTTGTGGTTGATGTTAGGAAGAATCGAATGGTGGGCAAAGAAAGAACTGGTGGACCGCGACATACTGCAATTCGGGAGGAAGAGGAAGTGGAGGGTATGAGGCATATGAGGGAGCATGGAAACGCAGAGGGCAGTGGGAGGCGAATTGGACGTGTGGGCGATGGAATGGGGAGCCACGCCAATGTGGAAAGGATGGAATGGCTCCGAGACAATTTGCCCGGGAGAGTTGTAGGACGTAGCAGTGGTGGACCAGTGACTGAGAATGTGAGAGACAATATACCAGTGGATGGGAGGGTATTCGAAGGAGAAGATGTCGTTGTCGGAAACGGGCATAGAACTGGAGGGAACTTGGTGGAAACCGCGGTACAAACGCCTGAAGGATACGTGTGAGGCATAATGCCGTTCGGATTGAGGACGATGTGCATGAAGCAGGAGTCGACGATTCTGGGGATCGTGGAGAGAGGAACGGAACAAGGGAAATGGGAACTACAGGTATAGCAGAAGGAGATGAAGAGAACTTACGCGTGTTGCCAAGGTCTGCACTAGTTGAGAGGGTGAATTCGTTGAAAGGGAAGCTGGGAAATATGAAGGAGGATCACTATACCATGATGCTGAGTTTGAAGCTCACGCAGAAAAAATTGGAACGGGTGAGGGAGGAGCTGAAGCAGCAAAATGTGTTGATTGAAAGTTTAAGGGAGGCTGTGAAGGGTAGGAAGCGAAGAGGGTGTGGGAAGGAAGTGAAAGGGCGTCGAAAACATGAAATAGAGGTGCCAGAATGTTTTTACGGATTTGCAAGGGCTGTATATGATAAGATTCTCCACTATGCGAAGTTGGAGGCGTCAGAATTCTGTTTTGACACGGAGAACGTTGGTAGGAGCTGGAAGAACAGGAGTGCGACGGTAGGAGAAAGTAGGGAGGGCAACATATTTGTGGTTGGGGAGAAGGAGATGGTACCTCGGTGCACGTATCAAGTGGCATATGAGATGAGCGCGTATACGCCATCAACGGAGGGAGGAAGTGATGTGCTGTTGAAGTACGTGGTGGAGACGGAAACAATGGGGGATACTTGGGAGACGATACGAGAAGCGGGAAGGAAACAGGAGTGTGTGGATAATGTGAGTGCGGACAAGTGTCTGAGGCAGCGGATGAAGCAGAAATTAAGCGATGTGATTGGGGTGCGGAAGCGGGCGGCTCGCGACCAGGTATTCTCCATCCTTGGATATGTTTTGATTGCGAGACGTGCGAAACCTACTGAGGGAACTGATCTATGGGAAGAGCTAAAGCAGCAGATGAGGGAGGCGCGCGAGAAGCTGATGGGAAAGGAGGAGGGCGGGGGGAATGAGTTGTGCACCTGGAGAACGAGCCGGTTCGAAGACCTTGCGTATTCCGGGTCTCGTGCGGTTGGGCCACAATGGGAGGTTGATGATGAAGATATGTACTTCAAGAATGGGATGGCGGTGGCAGTGTTGGTGGAGTATATGGGATACGCAGTGGAGAGGCAAAGTAACGGTGAACGGCAGTACGTGAATTGGACGGTGATGTACCTTGCGAGACTGGACGCCTGGATTGCCTGTGTGGTGAAAACTATGAACGAGGTTCTGGGACGTGGAGGGCAAAGACAGCTTTTGTTCTCTACTTTGTATGAAAATTATCTACCTGGGGCTGTTGAAGGAATACTGGGGGTAGCCTGGAAATCGCTACAGAAGGAGCATGCCGAGGAGTTTGAGAACGATGGGTTTGTGGATGGAGATCCGAGGTGTGTGTCGGGAAACTCTGGGCGAAGTGTGACAATTGGGCTGTGGGTACCATCGAGAGAGAAGATATACCTAGCTGTGAGGGAGGAATATTTTATGGCAAAACTAACACGGAGACTAGGTGCAGTTCTTGATTGTTACATAGCGGCCTGTCGACCGGAGGACGCGAGTTTCGGGCGGTTGGTGGCACACCGGGCGGAACGCAGGGAAGGGACACGGATTGATGTTAGGGAAGAGACGGGCTACTGAGGGTAGGGTGAGGTGCAGTGAGGGGGGAAGGGGTGGAGGTATGTGTGGGATGGGGAAGAGATGCTTCTTCTTTCTCATGTCATGCGTATCTTGACTCCCTCCAATTGGAAGGAAGCGGGTTGAAATTTTTATGAAGCTGAAGCTAACAGATAATAGAGGCTGCGTGTTGGATGGGAAATAAGGCTTGGCGGTGGGGTCTTGATAGAACCGATTGAGATAGAATCTGTGGAAGCACCAGTGTAGACGAGAAGTAAAGGGAGGAGCGGGGTAGTTCTGGCGGAGAACATGAACGGAGCCGAGGATGGAGGAATAGGGGATGAGTCCATACCAAGGGGAAACGTTATCGGAAGTGGAGTGGGTAGAGATGGGAACTGGGTGGATGGTGTGGTTATGTTCGTCGTCTGTTGCCCATCGGAAGCAAACACAGTTGAGGGTGAGATCGACATCGTCGCTGGGGGGGAAGAGTTCCATGAACTGGACGAAGGCGAACTCCTTGGGAGAAGAAGATGAAGAAGAAAGGGCGAAACGAAGAAGGACGATGAGTTTGGAGACCCAGAAGATGGATGTGGAGGGGGGAGGTGGAGCCGGTGACGAGAACGTGGGAGAAATTTGGGGACTTGGATGGACCGAAGGAGGGGGTGGCAAAAATTCGTTGAATGATGGGGCCAGGGGGATCCTGGAGTGTGAGCTCGTTTCGTTCGGTGATGTAGTTGTCGATTGTTGGGATGTAACCTCCGACAACGTAAGCGGAGTTGCCTATGGTGAGTCGAGCCTGACGGAAGGCGGGGGAGTTGTCAATGAGTTTTAGAACTTCGAAAGAGAGGGTGATAAAAAATGAGAGGGCGTCCCTTCCGAATTGTGCAAGAATGGATAGGGTATCCGGGGGGAAGAGGTTTTGAAGAGATTTGTGAGGGAGGTGAGGATTGGAGCGAATGATTTTGTGGGCAGTGATTAGATCAGCGAAGGAGATGTGTTTGCCATTATGGACGAAACCGGGTTCTCGGTATTGGAGGGGGGAAGCAAGGCCAGGGGAGGAGAAGGTGATGGAAGGGTTTGTGGAGACGGGACTCGTGTCCTTGATGGCGTTGGAGCGGTGGATGGCACGAATGGTTTCTTGATGTGCGTTGGACCTGCACTTTGAGGTTTTGGAGTAGTGGGACTTGAAGAGGGTGTGGGCGTGCTCGAATATGCCGGCATCATTGAAGTGGAGGCCTCCGATGCGGCGAATGTCCTCGACAATGTGGTCGAGGAGGTGGAACTTGAGGGTTGCGAGGCTGGAAGTGTGGTGGGGGCCGATGACGAGTACGGCTGTGCGCTTGAAGGAGCGGATTTGGTTGTGGAGGTCGGTGAGGCGGCCGCCGGTCCAGTCGGTGAAGGTGTTGTATCGCATGGAGGCGAGGAGGAGGCCTGAGTACTTGGAGAAGACGGAAGTGGTGGGAGCTGAATCGACTTCGTCACAGCATCGGTCGAAGAAGGCGCCGATGAATGGAAAGACCATGTCGAGTGCGCGGTAGTGTTTTGCTTCGAGCATACCACGCAAGCCGTCGGTAGTGAAGAAACCGTTGAGAGTTTGACCGCTGTCGGAAGTGGAGAAGTTGATGTGGAGTCCGCTTGCGGGGGAGTGCTTTTCGATGGCGGAGAGGATGGTGTTTGAATGTTTGAGGATGGAAGTGCGGACGGAGTTGAAGGGGCGACGGGACTTGGGAGGAACGGGGGTGGTGTAGAGTGCTTCTGAGCGGAGTCTCTTGATGGCGGCGAGCTTGATGAGCTTGGAGACGCCGAGGTGGAAGTCGTGGAGTGGTTCGAAGGTGAAGATGTTGTAAGGGGAAAGGAGTGGGGTGATGTTGAGAAGAGGGTATGATTCGAAGAAGGAGGAGTACTTTGCGAGGGAGAGGGAGTGGAGGGCTTCAAGGGCTTTTTCCCTTGTGTTGCGGGAGATTTTGGGCTTACGAGCAAGGAGAGCGTCTTGTGATTGTTGGAGGAGATTGGAGTGTGATTTGCGTGCAGCGAGGGTCTGGTGCTGAGTTCGGGGGGAAGGAGATTGAATGTGTAGGGGGAGGTCTGTGCGAGAGACGGTGCATCTATGACAATGGTGTTGGGGGCGGGTTCCGTGGGAGATTGCGAGGATGTCTTTTGCTTCGGGGATGTCGGCGCAGTAGCTGGCGATGATTGGGTGACAGTGGCGGAGAACGCCATGGGCGTCACGGAAGGGGAAGCCGTTGAGACCGGAGGAGAGGAGGGGGCCGAGGAGGTTGGAGATGGCGAGCTGAATGAGTTCCATTTTGGTGTGGCAGGGGATGTGAGAGGAGGTTTGAGGGATGGAGTCGTGGTCTTTGGAGGGGTTGGTTGGGAGGAAGAAGGTTGGCAATTATCCGAGAAGGGTGAGGTGTTCGGTGATGCACTTGCGACGGAAGGCATCGGAGAAATTGAGAAGGGTGATGTGAAGGGGGTAGGAGGTGATGGAAAAGGATTTGAGGGAGGTGGAGGACTTGTCGGAGTAGATTTGGACCAAGCCAATGAAGGAGTCGATACCGGTGGTGTCGGGGGTGTGCCAGGTGCAGGAGTCGTTGGAGGAGTGCATGAATGAGGCTTTGAGGGCAGGGACTGCTTCTTTTCCGAGGGTGGAGGTCATGGGGTAGGCGAAAGCGGGAGAGCCGGAAGGTGTTGTGTGGGAGACGGGGTGGAAGAAGGTGTTGTGGAAGTGTGCGAGGGCGAGTTGTTGTTTGAGGACCTGGATGGGGTTCTTTCGGAAGATGGTGGTGGAGAAGAGCTGCTGTGGGTCGGAGAGGGTGGTCGGAGCGAAGCCGATGTTGCTGACTCGGTGTTGGAAGAGGTCTGTTTGAAGTTTGAGACACTGGGAGGCGGAGGCGACGGCGTTGTGGAAGGCGGATTTGGAGAAGGCGGGGTCGTGGAGGAGGGATATGAGTCCGTCAGCCTTTCGGAGGCCGAGGGAGGAGGCGATAAAAGAGATGTAGAGGACCATGCGTTCGAGGTGGGGGTTTTTGAGGAGGGGGAAGGAAAGGGGAGGAGGGGGTAGTAGGGGAGGGGGAGATGGAGCAGACGGGGGTGGTGGCGATGTGGTAGGCGTCCTTGGTGTGGAGGGAGAGGGAGAGTTACTGGTGGTAGTAAGAGTCGTCGTCTGCGATGGGGACGTTGTCGGAAGGGCGGTTTGTGGGAGGGGGAGGTGTATGGAGGTGGGGGGGTAGACTTGTGACGCTTGATGCGTGGGAAGAAGTGGGGGAGGCCCCCGCCTGGGGAGAGGAAACGCTTGTTTGGGTTGAGGCGATTGGGGAATCTTCTCTAGTTCCTTTGGATGGCGGGGATGGTGCGGGTGAATAAGGAGCAGCCTTCAAAGCAGCAGTTGGGCATGGCGGGGAAGGTTGGGAGGGTGTTGGAGAGGATTGGGGGTACGTAGCGGGGAGCGTAATATGGCGCACGGACGTTGGGACAGAGTGGTGGGGATGGTTGCACGTGCTTCGAAGGCGTTTCATATATTTAGTATACGAATGCCTGATGTGAAAGGTGTTGACTAGTGAACCGATCTCCTCAAACTGAAAAGGTATTCGATCTATTTGTATACTCCTATTCCTATTTGATAAGCAGCTATTTAAGTTTCTATCTGAGTGTCCATTCCGCTATTCGCTGCCGTATACATGAACGTAGGTGACACTAACACACTTACGTTGTGCTGCGAAACTACCATAAACGAAAGGAGTATGCTAGTTTCCCTTCCATCCAAACTAGCAAAGATCGAAAAACTTTGGAATATTTCTTTCGAGAAAAACTAGCATAAGTGGAAAGGTGGAAAAATTTTCGGAAATTAGCACTTCCAAATTTGGATAAATTCACCGGTTTTTCGTTCGTTTTAATTCGGTCATTTTTGACCGCCAAACTAGCATTCCGATAACACCGACGATGCCTTCGCCGGGTATAAGTTGCACGGTCCGTGAATCGCGTACAATTCCATAGCGTTTCTGTGCCGGCACGAAACGCAGCGGTGTAGTAGGTTAAAAAAGATTTTCGTGAAAAGTAATGGGTCTTCCCCCCTTTTCGTCGGCGGCGCCTTTCCTGTCTACTACCACCCGCTGTGGTTTTTTTCCGGCCTTGCGCTTAGCGTTCAGAAGGCACTTTTGCTCCTCTGTGGCGCGGCGTGATCGAGCGACATGGACCAGCTCTGAGGCGGCGCGTTTGACGGGCGTTGTTCGGGAGCAAACAATGGTGGCGCGGAAGATGTGGCAGGCACAGGGACGTTTGGTTGTGCCGGTTAATGAAAAGGTTGGGAAGGTTTGTCATCATCGTCGTCGTAGTTTTCGTCTTCGCCCATGACCGGCTTAGGCTGGCTTGCCCAGTGGTTCACGTCGCTGCGGATAGTGTCGTCGAGTTCATCCAGATCGTCGAAGTCGTATAATCTGAATACGCCTTCGACGCACGCCCACTTCATCCGCCGCGCTCATCCGGGGGGCGCACGCCGCGCACACCTTTGGCGCGCCTAGGCGCGCGCGCCTGGGCGCATCGCACCGCTCGCCACGCACAGCAGTCGCATGAACGCCTCTCCCGCCACCATGGCGCGAACAGACGCAGTCAAAGCGCGCACGCGCACTGGGAAACGCTGCCGCGCGCGCGCCCACCGACCTGTGAGTGGGAGGAACCGCTGCCATCACACCAAGTTGATGTCGCTCCGCACGTCGTACGCCGAAAAACACATCACACGTCGCACATGGCGCACGTGCACTGGTCTTCGTCGATTGGCACGCCTCTCTACGTGTGGCACGCACAGCGCCTCTACCGCGTTGAGCGCCACGACGCGCCCGCGCGCGCCGACGCTCTCCTCCAAAATAACCACGCGCGGTGGCGCGTAGTGTCGTTTTTCACGCACATTCGCCACGCCGTTGTCGGTGTCGCCGTCGAAACCGCCATCCTACCAACTCTCTTTCCTCCCACCTACGCTACCGTCAGCCCGCGCTTTTCCGCCGTTCGCTGTCGCTTACTTTTTCCTTCGGGTTGACCGCCATCTCAGTGGCGCGCTGCTGCCGCCCCCGTGCGTGTTCCGAGCTGCTCTTTGTCGGCGTTACTGTACCGCCTCCCACCGACTCTCCTCCCTCCCACCCACATCACCGTCAACCTGTGCTTTTCCGCCATCCGCTGTCGCTCGCCGTTTCCCTTCGGGCTGACGTCCTTCTCAGTGAATTGAGTAAGAGTTGGGCACAGTCATCCACCTCGCGCTGGAAAAGTTCTTAGATCCGCACGCTTCCGTGTGCTGTGCGGCGATAAGAATAATCCACGGGTCCAAAGTCATTTTTTTGCAGCTGTCATCAACATCTGTGATGAGGCGTCGCGCGAGGGGATTGCTCCCTACCTGGACCAACTTTTGGGGAAGTTGCAGACTTTTTTCAATGCGAATCATCGCATTACGCAGAAATATGCTGTAACTGCTATTGCTGCTGCCGCTGACGTCGCCGAGGAACATTTTGTGCACTATTACGACTGGTTCATGCCGTGACTAAAGCAAGTGTTGTCGACCACAACTGGGAAAAAAGACTTGCGGAGGTTGCGTGGAAAGGTCATGGAATGTATATAGCTTGTCGAATTGAGAGTTGGCTTCGAGAAGTTCAGTCCAGGCCCAGACGAAGTAATGAAAATGCTCGTCAACACTGCAGCTGCCCATGTTGATGATCCAGACGATCCGCAGAGCTTTTATCTTATGCAGGCTTATGCACGCATTTAACGATATCTCAAGGCCTCTTTAATTCCCTATCTGCCGCATGGGATGCCAAAACTGCTCGAAGCTGCATCTCAAAAACCGGATATCACTATTCTGGATATCCTTGAGAATGACGACAGCCAGGATGAGAAGGGGTATGGGACCCTCAAAATTGGTGACAAGAGGGTTGGAATCAGGACCTCTGCCTTGGAGGACAAGGCCGTGGCCTGTACAATGCCTACCTGCTTTATTTGCTGAACTTCGCGGTGCATTCTACGACTACGTTGCGCAGGTGAATGAACTTATGGTACCGTTGCTCAAGTTGTTCTACCATGAAAATTGCCGATCTGCCGCGGCCATTGTATCCCAGACCTCATCAGGTCTAAGATGTAGTCCGGGAAAGATCCCTCCGAATCGCAGGTGATGAATATCATGAACTTTGCGTTGCCTCAGCTACTGGATGCGATCCTTGGGGAACCAGACGCGGATGTACTGATTCATATGCTGGATTCTCTTGCGCAAATTAGTAGCATTGTCGGACCTCCGGCTATTCTACGCGAGACTATGACTCCGGTGGCAAAAGCAATCAGCAAAGTACTCATCGAGAGCGAGGCGGGAAAAATGGAGAGAAGTCAAATAGCGGAGCAAGAGGAGTGGGCCGAAGAGGCGAATGAAGAGGCTGCGGCGGAGGAAGGCAAGGAAGGGGAACTGCTTTCGAGAGTGACTACTGCAACCAATGATTCTTGCGTGTGCATGGAAATCATGGCTTTGTTAAAGAGTTCACGAACACGCATGAGTTGAGTGATGGGTATGAATCTGTATCGCTTATGGGCATTTTCTAGTTGCGGTTGCAGGACAGTCGGCCATCGTATGAACGACAAGAGGCGCTGTGCGTGTTTGATGGATAGATTCTTCACGAGGGGCGTAAAGGGTTGTTGGTGAATGTACTACCTGCGATGTGCGTTTATGTAATAGATGCTAACCCTGACGTGCGTCAAGCAGCTTGCCATGGGGTGGGTGTATGCGCTCGGGTTGGTGGAGAGCATTTCGCCGCCTCTGCAACGCCTGCTTTCTTATCTCACCTCGAAGGGGGTGGTCAGACATCCGAATGCGCGTTCGAGTACGGACTTGGACGCCACCTATAATGCTGTACCGGCTCTAACGAAGATCATAGAATTCCACCCGAATTATATTGGTGACAAATCGTACTCGTATGGAGCTCTGGTATTGGACTACTTGCCCGCCAAGGTAAACAAATCTGAGACGCGAGTGATGCATTCTGCTCTGACGCGGTTTGTGCAGAATGGTGATTCAAGGTTCCTCGGGGAAAACTTTGCAAACCTGCCGCGAATCTTATATGTGATTTTGTCCATCTTGAGAACGAACACTATCGACGAAGAGGGTACTCGAATGGCGATTGAAGTGATCAATGGCATTCGGAGTCAATGGCGATCGAAGTGACCAATAGCATTCAAAGTAAGTACCCACATATGCTTCACATGGCTACTGCAAATCTGTCTGAAGAACAGCATCAAAAGCTGGTGACGGTTGTGAACTCTGCATAAACAAGAGAGCGAAGATTTCCAGATGTTAAAGAAAACAATGAAAAAATGGTGGTGTAGAAAAGTGCTGTAAACAAGTAGAGTTTGGTGTGTTTGTGAGTTGGTGCGGTTGCTTGGACTACGTTGTCTTTAGAGCATCGGGTTTTAGCTTAAGTCTAGTATAGTTGGAGATTAGGACAGTTAGTTCTGGAGCTGACTCCGGTTCTAAAGATTGATTCCAAGGGAACGGGTACGGTTACAGGGCATATCGTGGTCGTGGTGGTGGTCGTCGAGAGCGGTGACTGCGGGCGACGGCAGTTTTGATAGCAAGGTGTGGTCACGGGAGTTGCGATATGTATGGATCGTTTATGATGCTGGACAGGCAGGGTGGGTTGTACATTGATTGAGAATGATGTCTCGTATTTGAGGCCATATGGAGGATTCGTCGTTGACCAGGTCATAATGCGTTGCGGCGGAGAAAACGTCGAGGACGAGCCAGGCGTTGTTTCGGTATTTGGAAACAGAGGCGTCTCGACCGCTCTCTCATAGTCTATCAATGACGGAAATGGGAACATCTGCGTCGTTGGTGGCAGCGACCAGACGGACGTTGACGCAAGCAAGCCCGGGGGCCAGCGCGGTGGGCACGCTTGTTGGTGGTTCTCAGAGACCCGATGCGGCGATCCATGCATGTAGCGCTGCACGGTGTCGCCGTGGTCGCTGAGGCGGAGACACGCGGGCAGTCGCAGATCGGCGACGTGCGCGAGCGCCAACAAGTGCGCGGGTAGGAAGCAAGCGTTTGCACGAACGAGGTTGGTGGCCAGCCAGAGCGCCAAGGTGCCGCCGGCGCTATTTTTCAGTAGAAGGATGAGCGGCGTATCGACTCGAGACGATACGTGTGACATGGGCGCATCAAAGGCGATGAGCACGTCGTGATTGGAATGCGGCCAGCTCTATGACGTATCGACGCTGCGACGGTACTCGATCTCTGCCAGCACGAGGCCTTGTGCAGTGAGATTTGGCCGTAGCGTCTGGCACGAGGCGGTCGTCGGCTGCAGACCTTGGCGCGGCTTCCAGAAGCCGCCGTGAAGAAAGACCACCAGCGGCGGTCGCACGTCTGCCAGTGGCGGATAGTGTAGGCGCCCGTACTACGAGTTGGCGTCGCCGTACGACAGGCATTCGCTCGCAGAGCGCATCTCGGTTCACAGTGAGGATCGTGGGCGCAGTTTCTCCAGAGAGCCGCGGCAGTCGCAGCCGCGCGTGGGATTTTATCATATCTAAAGCTTTACTGCTGATACCGGTCGGCCTCTCGCAAGGCGAGAGCGCCACACACGCGTCATTTGTGCGCAGTGCAACGCCCGGCGCACAGCAATGCGCCGGTGGGTTGCACTGACAAAATAAATTGCGCGACCGTCCGGCTCGGCGCTCTGCCCGCCGGCGGTCAACTATGTGCGCACTTCGCTCCACCTTGTTCCACCCCGCTCGCGCGCTACATGGTAGCATCGCCTGGGGCGCGCTGCCCCGGGCCGCCATCATCTACAAACATGCTCCGCCTCCTTCCTCGCTTCCCGTCGTTCTTTAACGGCGCGCATGCAACTACTCAGGCTTTCAACTTTGGAGGATTGCGCGTTGCGGATACCAAGGCTCGCCTGCCCGAAGGTGTGTTGTGGCTACGGCTCTGCGCGCGTAATCCATTGCAAACAATTGACTTAGTGAAAGGCTCCCATGGTCTGTCGATCTGGTGTGGCTTGGAAAGTCTTTGCACGCGATCAGGATAAGGACACTTTACTTTTTCTTCCTGTACTGCTGTGTTGTTCACAGATTTTGGATAACGATGAACTACATTGGTTGGTCTTTTTTTTCTACATGTTTGCCAAGCGCTTTATTCGAGTTACAATCATGCGCTTACTTGGTTCTGACTAGCGAATATCCTCTCGTTTTGGGTATCAAAGGGTTGCTTTCAACGAAACTACTATAGGACGGTTACCATACGCCTGCCCTCGGAAGCTTATCAGTGTCGCTGAATGTTCTCGGCTTCCGTTCGCCGCTTGCGAAACATTTTCTACGCCTATTTCCTTCCATTCCTACGGAAGTCCTGAATTTTCGACGCGTATGACGAGTATGCCTACGTAAGAAATTTACACCTCTCTTTACCAAGCTTGGTCGACTGCGCGACAAGCTGGTTCGTCGCGCAACCTCAGGTAAATTTTCTACCTGGTTGCAATTCGTCTCTTATTTGATGCGGACGCGAAAACGAAGTTCCTCCGATACATCCTAGTGGGAGATTCTGGTCCGTCGTTTTTTTGTGTCTTCTGGCCGTCTTGGTGAAAGAGGTCTCCTTTTGCTTCTTGTCAAGACGTCGGTACTCGCCGTGGTCCTTCTTTTGCCGCAACTCACTTCTTTTGTACAGGGACAACGCTCTCTATTACCTTACTACGTAATCGGCATCCGTTTTGTTTCGTTCTTTGTTTGAGAAAACGAAGTACCCTCCGCTTTGCGGGTGCGGGAAGATCCTTCAAAGGTCTGTTTGTTGTGGTGCGGGGTTAGCTGCTTAATTGCGGGGACCCGTCCTACATCGATCGCCTGGCTCCCAAGGTTGGGCCAGGAACACCTCAAGTTCACACCTCCTCCACCGGTAGGGGACTGGCGAAGTTGAAGAATAAGAAGTTGAAGAAGTTTAAGAAGAAGAAGAAACGTTCCTACCCCGTAGGTCGCGATATCCTTATCTCGTAGAAGAAGGTTGATCATACACTTCTCTCCGTCGCTCCCCGGACGCCTTAATGTCGGACACAAATGAGGGTCTCCTTGGCAGGCTTCCAAAGCTCAAGGTCCCCACCGACTACGTCCTCTGGCGTCGTCGTCTTCTGGCGTATCTCCGCAGAGACGACCCATTTCTCTCCGGTCTTGACCCACGTCCTAATGGGTTCAACCCCACAAACCGGGCAATGAGAACTAAGTTCGAGAAATCTGTGAAGGCGAAGAGTACTATCACCCTCTGTCTCGGTGACTCTCCGCTTGCTCTCGTTCGCACGTTTGTCGACGATGATGACAAAACGGCCAAAGATCTCTGGGATGAACTGCAGCGCGTGTACACAACCTCCAATGCACAAGCTGTGCAGAACATCCGCCATCGTCTGGACACTTTGGTATACAAGGACAGCCAAGACTGGAACAAGCACGTCGCTAAGTTCCTGGAAGTAGTTGGGGAACTTGCCACCTTCGATGAGGAACTTTCAGAGAAAGACAAAGTCTCCAAACTCATTCGAAGTCTCCCCAACTTTTTTGCTCCCTTGGCCATGATGTCGAACCTAACTGCAGTGGGCTTCGACTCCATCGTGAACGCTGTCGAAGCTGAGGTGGCTCGTCGCAAGAACCCCAACAACCCGACACCCTCCGCTCCTTCGTCCACCCCCACTACCCAGCCAAAAGCCAACGCGGCAAACAAGGGTGGTCGAAAGCAACGAACCCGGCGTAACAAGTCCTCGGCTACCAAGAGCCGCTACGATGACAATTGCTACTACTGCGGTCGTCGTGGACATTACGCTCGAGATTGCTACAAACGCAAACGTGAGGAGTCTGACAATAATTATAAGCAGCACAACTCCAACGGACGGCAGCAATCTAATCGCAACAACGGTGGTTCTCGTCGTTCACAGTATGGGTCCCACAAAGGAGGACAACGTCAATCCAACTGGAACTCAGGGTTTGGACCAAGGGGGGATGGAAATGATAATCGTAACTCAAATCATAACTCCAAACCTCGTTCATATGTGGTGCAAAGAAATGATGATCCGCCTCCTTCACCTGGCTTCAACTGCAATATGGCCAAGGTCAAGAGTAAGATCGCTCTTCTTTCTCAAACGAAATTGGACTCAGCCTATATTGACTCAGGGGCAACTCATCACTTCTTCCATTCGCGGAAGTCGTTCATTCGCTACGAACGAATTGAGATCGAGACTGTTCAGGCTGCCTCAGGAACAGCTCGTCTCGTTGGCAAAGGTCATGTCTGGATACCTTTGAACCGTGGTACAGTCATCGAGGCTTACCACGCGCCTGCCTTTGAGTCGAACATGCTTTCTGTTGGCGTTCTCAGTGTAGAGTTTATGGTGATGTTCACTTCCACCATTCGGCCATTCAATGGATGTTTCATCATGGATCCTAATCGAAACTCTGAAATCATTTGGGAAACCGAAATCAACCAAGCCCTCTTCGTCATGGACCTCGCTGATAACGACAAACAAGTGATGGTCGTGAACGCAAGTAACAGCAATCAGGAGCTGGCTTTGGAATGGCATGGTCGAACTGGTCATCTTCACCCAAGTAGATACCAGAACCTTGCCAAGTCTTTCGACTCTGTGTCTTAATTTCAACGTTCCATCTTGGAATCTTTGACGTGCGTCCCTTGCCTCACAGGCAAGAAGAAACGGAACCCAATTACCGCCCCGTCGCGATCCGTTTCGACGCCAAGTCCCTTGGAACTTATCCATATGGACCTGTCGGGAAAGATTTCGCCGTCTCTCTCTGGTGCAATCTACGCCATGGCCATACTGGATGACCACACTCCCAAGTCGGACGTTTTCTTCTTGATGGACAAGACAGGTGCTAGTGTTTTGAAGCACCTGGCATGGTACAAACGCAGATCGGAGCTAGAACTTAACCACTCGTTTCGCTTGAAGAGTGTTCGCCTGGACGGAGCCGGCGAAAACAAAAGCATTGAGTTGGACACTTTCTGCTTCGATCATGGCATAGTCTTGGACTACTCTCCTGCTTACGCCTCCGAATCTAATGGAGCCGCGGAGAGGTTTACCCAAGAACATTGGACCAGGGCTCGTGTACTTCTCTTCGCGAGCAAACTGCCCATTTCCTTCTGGGCAGAGGCAATGAACCATGCCAACTGGCTCCAAAATAGGGCTCCATCTTCAAGGGTACAAGGACGGATACCGATTCTGGAATGGAATCCTTCCATTATAATCGACTTTACGAACACTCCGAACTTTGGTCAGCCTGGCTACGCCTTTGTATATCGGTCCAAGACCGTGGCATCAAAGAAGTTCCTCCCCCGTTCTGTCTTCGCGCACTTCGTGGGCATGCAAAACGACACTGCAATTGCCCGTGTGTTTGTGCCGGAGTAGAACTCGGCCATCACTTGCCGTATTCTGAACTTCAAGGCTGTCAACTCCTCTCCTCTTCCAAACATCTCCACCCTCCTGGAGGGTATAACTCGCCAGCAGGAGACAGAGGAGACGGACCATACCTCACAGACCGATAACGGTCCTGACTTGGAAGACCACCTGGTAAAGGCGATGACAACAATCGCGCATAACTTTCCAAATGTATAGGTCTCCAAGAAAACTGTGTACGACCCCAAAGTTCCAAGTAGTTTCAAGGACGCGTGCAGAGATCCTGGTTGGTGTAAGGCCATCGACCGCGAGATGAACGCACTCATCCGCCGTAACACTTGGGAACTTATACCCAGGGAATCCTGGATGAAACCGGTTCCGTATACTTGGGTCTTCAAGGAGAAGATGTTGGATGGAGTCGGGAAGAAGTTCTTGAAGAAGGCACGCTGCTGTTTACGGGGAGACAAACAGAAGCCCTTCATTGACTTCGATCCGTTCAACACTTATGCGCCAGTAGCCTGTCATGAAGCACTACGCATTCTTTTCTCAGTTGCTGCTGCACAAAACCTTTTACTGGAGGGAGCAGACATATCAAATGCCTACTTATATGGAAAACTGGATGTTCCGATAATTATGGAACAACCCTCTAACTCCACTGGCAATGTGGAGAGGACAGGCCATGTCTGCAAACTGCTTAACTTCATCTACGGTGCTATCCAAGCTGGAATAATATGGGGTTCTTTCTTTTCTGAAGCTCTCCTATCATGGAACTTTGTGACATCAGCTCTCGACTCTCGCGTCTTCATGTTCCGCGAGCAGGACAACTTCCTGATCTTGGCTGTTATAGTCGACGACTGCGCATTCGCTGCCAACAATGCCAAACTTCTAAATGACTTCAAACACAAACTGTCTGCAACGTTTGATGTGAAGCTCTATGGGGAGCTGAAGTCATTCATAGGTTGGAATATTCAGCGATCTCCTTCCGGAATTAAGGTTAATCAATATGGATATGCACTACAAATTCTCAAGAAGTTTGGTATGCAACAGTGCAATGCAGTTGGACCACCTTTCCCTACGGCTGCCAATGTACTGCCATCTGGTGAGGAAGACTTCATTCTTTCGACAGATGATCATGCAGAGTATAGGTCAGGGATTGGTGCATTACTTTACATTTCTGTATCTACCCGTCCTGACCTTTCCTTTCCCATATCAGCGCTCTCAAGGCATTTACATAACCCATGTGAACGACACTTATCGCTGCTCAAACGATTATTTAGGTATTTGGCTGGCACTATGGATTATGGACTTCATTTTCCAGCCCACCGTCCTATTTCTCCCGCCTCACTCTGTGCGTACGCTGACGCCGATTGGGGGGGATGCATTGAGACTCGTAAGTCCACAACAGGGTACGTTATCGTCGTCAATGACGCACCAGTCATGTGGAAATCAAAGCGTCAAACGGTAATTGCGCTATCATCGGCAGAGGCGGAGTATATCGCTCTTTCTACTTGCGCGAAAGACCTTTCGTGGATACGAAAGATGTATTTTGAATTCGCACACATCCAGCTTTGGAGCGAGGATCTATGGTTCGAAGCCACAAAGATCATGAATGATAGCTCGGCTGCTATATCTTTGACCACGAGTCCACAGGTATCTGCTCGGAACAAGCACATTGATTTGAAGACGCACCATGTGCGGGACCTGGAGAGAGGTCAAATTATTAAGCTGTGCAAAATCCCAAGGAGTCAACAGATCGCTGACATACTGACAAAGTGTGCGTTTCTCCCAGAAGTGAGGAGGATGGTCAGCTTGATGCATATTGACTCGTTCTAGGAAGAATTGTTGGGGGTTACTGACTACACTAACTACTTTGTTATGTTTTGTTTTGTCTCTTTTGTTTGCTACATGTTTGAATGTCTGAATAATTGTTTATGAATGTTTGTGGTTCACAACCTTCTCCATTTTCCCACAGAGGTACATGTGTTTTTGTCCCAAAGGGTTTTTACATGATACCTGGGTTTTGGAGTTTACTGGTGTGAACAAGTAATGACTCCCCAGCTTGGAGCTGGTGAAACTATGTGTGTGATGCGTTATGTATGAAAGTATTTATATTATGTTTTGAATGTTGCACCACGCCTTTGGCATTTGCAAGATAATGCCAGAGAAGAGACAGATTTGCAGAGAAATCGTGTCTACAGACCCTGCTCTTCGGTCGTTGATATTATGCTTTACTTGTGAATTGGGCTCAGTAACTAGATGCTTATAAGTGGTGTAGGAAGAGTAGTCGCTTCGCCTTGAGAGACGGTGTTGATACCGGTCGGCCTCTTGCAAGGCGAGAGCGCCACACACGCGTCATTTGTGCGCAGTGCAACGCCCGGCGCATAGCAATGCGCCGGTGGGGTGCACTGGCAAAATAACTTGCGCGACCGTCCGGCTCGGCGCTCTGCCCGCCGGCGGTCAACTATGCGCGCACTTCGCTCCACCTTGTTCCACCCCGCTCGCGCGCTACATTTACGGCGCCGTGCGCGCGTGCGCGCCGCGCGCGCGCACCGCGGTGGTGCTCCACGCCTCGTGCGCGTGCGCGCACTTGCGCGCCGTTGCTGGGCACAAGAAAAAGCGGGCAGCACCGCGCACGCGTCGCTGCTCGTATTAAACCTCCGCTCCCACCACCGCCGTCATGACGCCGCTTTGAGACGCGTCGTTGTCCCCCGCGCATAACATGTCGCTGAGCACCGCCAGCTCCACGCTCGCGCCGCTACCGCCTTCCGCGCGGCTACGAATATACGTCGCGGCCAGGGATCTGCCTGAGCCGGATCTCCACTTGCGCGCCGGCTATGCCATGCTGTACCTTTTCAATGAAACGCGCCGGCTGCCCGCCGCGTAACACCCCTCCGCCGCAGCTCGCGGCGCTACACTCCGCCGCCGCAGCTCGGCGCGCAACACCCACCCGTCCCCGCTGCCACCGCCACCGTCGCCAACGCCGTCGCGGAGAGAGCCCTGGTGAGAAAGACCGCCAGCCAGATGAAGAACGCGCGTCGCTCCAATACGTTGCACGCTGCTCGTGGCCGCCAAGTATACGGCGCCCAGACACCCCACCGTGCACGTGCGCCCCGACTGCACGCGCGTTCATAGGTCGTGGTGGTGCGCTTTTGGGCGTGACCGAGGTAGCCAGGAAGAACGGGCGTGACGTGGAGTTCAGCACGCACTTTGAGCTGCACTTTGACATGCGCCGACGGCACTGTCACAAAGTGATGTTTTACGACTGGACGAAGCCGGCCATGGACAAGCAGCGCCTGATCGGCACCGCCGAGTGCGCCGTCAGCACCATTGCCGCCTCGCAGCCTAAGCCGCTCTCTTGCCCGCTGCGGTTCGTGGCCGCGTCCGACAAGGATCACAAGAAGAGCAGCCACATCCCGGTGGGCAGCCTGCTGCGCATGGTTCTTGTGGTGCGCGATCAACGCTCACAGTACCGTCTGGATATGCAGTGCAGCCCCATTCTGAGGACCAAGGGCCTGACGTACAGCTTGGTGAAGCGCATGTTCTATACCGTGCACGCCATCTTGGACGAGTACCCCAAGTCAAACGTGTGGACGCTGCTGTACCGCTCCGCCACCATGGGCATGATCGGCAGCAAGATGGATGGCGGCATTCTGCAGTACGGAGCATTTTATGGTTTCGGTTGCATGATAATCGGCCATTGCTTGAACGACAGACGTTGCTGTGCGTGTTTGATGGCTCGTTTCTTCACCGTGAATGTGGATGGTTGTTGGCGATCAACATTGTACTACCTGCGATTTGCGTGTATGTATTAGATCCTGAACCTGATGGCCGTCAAGCAACTTGCTACGAGATGGATGTATGCGCTCATATTGATGGAGAGCATCTTGGCGCCTCTGCAACGTTTGAACCTGCGCATGAACGGTGGGATAATGCCTTTGACGAGATAAGTAGGAGCAAAAGGTAGAGTAAAAGAGATTGCAGTATACTGGGCATGCCTGAAGATTTCACCAGTCTTCATTGCACACAGTTGGCACCCCAAGAAGAGAGGGTCGCTTGAGACCCTTTGCTTTTATGATTGCAACAAGATACTCTCGTTTGCACGAGATGGACGACGTAGGGGAGTCAGAATCCTCTACTTCCCAGCTCTGTGACTTGCATGTGCCTTACCACGCACGCATTTCATCACGTTGACAGATCTAGTTCTCTGTCACATCTCTAGAGCCCGCATCTTTGTGGTTTACGCAGAACTTGTGTAGTTTCATAAAAACGACGATAATATCGGAATCTACCCATACATAAAACTCCAAACTGCTCAGAATCCGCCAACGTGCAACAAGCATACCAAACGCTTGTTCCATGTGAATTCGAAGCGACGACAGGAAGAAATTAAATGCATCTCGCGACAGGTGCTTTCTCTGCGACATCCGAATGAGAGATATAAGGCTCTCTGTGAAAACGTATGCTCCGTCTCCTGCAATCCGAAATTGCAACGGAAGCCTTCTATCGGCCAGATTCTTACCCAACCTCGAGACGAAGTGAACTAAAGCATCATGAGCAGACCAAACGCAGCATATAGAGACGTCCACAAATCGGTACAATGAATCCATAAGAGCCTGGACAGGCAGTGTACTATTACCCCTCACGGTAATAGTACGCTGCGACGTAACGACACGAAGGCTTCCTGATCTTGATCGCCATTCCGTCTAATGCGCCAATGCATCCACAGAACGGACTCATCCGCTTCCTAGAGTCCTTAAATCCAAGCGCAAGGTTATTGAGATCAACAAGTGTAGTTGGAATTGCGGGCAATCGCAACACCTTCAAAACAACTTTTCGCGTCTTGTAAAATATTGAGTAAGCTGTACACTGTCCAGAGCTGAAATTGATCATCACATCGAGATACCTACCACCAGCCAGCATTCTCACCGTGATTGATAGGCGCATATTTTGAGAGCCGGTCTCCCTCTTAGAACGCTTTCTCATTTCCAGATTTTTTGCAACTGGGGTGCCATACTTTTATGAAATATCATGCTCTGTTAAGAACGGGCCTCAGGCTCAGAGCTCTGTATTCGCGAAATTCGTATTCAGTATAACAGATTGCGCAGCAGACAACGTTATCTAATATATCTGAAGTGTACGGTTCTTGGCTTGCACCGGCCGTGAGGGACCACGCAGTGCCATTTCTTAGCGTTTCTCGCCAGTAAAACGCACCGTTCTATTGTTGTTCCAATTGTTCACATTTAAGCCTACGGTGCTACCCTTGGTAGCCCGGGCTACTAACGCTTGTACGCGTTGTGTCAAAGAAAGTGGAAAATTTTATGATTATACATTGAACAAAAATATGTAATAATTATATATTATAGCAAATCTCATTGCG
Organism: Gracilaria gracilis; assembly: GCA_030374805.1. Taxonomy (NCBI): domain Eukaryota; phylum Rhodophyta; class Florideophyceae; order Gracilariales; family Gracilariaceae; genus Gracilaria; species Gracilaria gracilis. Next base: position 799,121 of record JARGSG010000202.1, on the reverse strand, counting down.
GAGGCGGTGCCTTGCCCAAGGCGGTCGTGTGCAAACTCGAGCGTGAGCTCATCATAAAAGTTTTACATTTGTTTCATCGTGTTTCTCGCTAACGCCCTCAAAAGGGTTATCAACCCTGTATACACGCCAGCCTTTATAATTGTTGCGAAGCTTAGTGATGCTGAGAGCTGCTTGTTTCCTCCACACAGTTGCTGAGTGTCATTGTCGTCAACGACCAAAATCAAACGCCTTCTCAGACCCAACTCGTTCCGATCCTCAGCGTAATGCAAAATTCGAGAGTGCAACGCGTCATCATCATCAATATCTGTATTATCGAGCACGTCATCGTACGGTGCCCGATGTGCATTCTGACTGATTACAGCGCAGAACACCCGAACGCACGAAGAAGAGCGGAACTATCATCCACCAACCTCGATCTCCGAATCACGTAGTCCGGAACGATTCGTTCAATCTGCGCCATATTAACGGCTTTGCCTAGGTTGTACAAGTATGAATACGCGTTGAATGCCTTGATATGTTGCTTCTTCTTCTCCAGATCGGCGATAGCCGACTGTACTTGTTCTTTGCTCAATGATGCGTTTCCATGCTTGTGGAGCTGCCTGTACTGCACAAGAGACCAAAGCCGCTGTTTCATCGTAGCTGTCGATGTGAAGTAGAATAGTGTCTCACATCCACTTTGCAGTTGCCGCATTATGGTAGCATTCATGTAGAAGTGGTGAGTCACCGCCCTCACTCTCTCAAAAGGCACCTGCGGCATATCCGATATCACGCTCGCTCTCGCGTTGAATCCCTTTCATTCAGGCGGCATATATCCTTTGGGCAACAAATATTTTCGGAGTGCTTCGGCAATTGTGGTGGAACCAGTCCGGAGAGGGCGTTCGTACACAATACATGTATTCATTTTAGTGGGTTTCACCAGCAAAGAGGCGTTCAACTGCGACAGATTGGATCCATCAGGATATGGAAGATACTGTTCAAACATTTGTATCTTATATCTGAATGGAATGATCCTAGAACAACTCAACGTCGTTTGTCAATTGCTATTATACTACCATCTGGGGTTCAGAAGGGAAGTTTCGGTGTGCATATCGTAGAAAATGGCAATGTTCTTGAATGCAGAGTTGCATGGCCACGACCGCATGTGGACATTAAATTTCTCCACAAGACGTGGATTGAGAAGAGTTTGATTACAGATGAACACCCTACGTTTGGCAGGTTTCATGTTGCACTGAAGAACTATCGGGAGAGGAGTTCAGATAAGGTTTACTCAACTGCTAGAATTCCATTACCGTTTTCTGTTCATCGCCATGCCCTACAAAAGACGAATTTTGGATGGATCGGTGACCCTTCTAAAGTCATCTACATGGACTTGGAGCATGCAAATGTTGAGGAATATTCTAAGTTGAACGTCAGCGACAATTTCGTAATGTCATGAGAAGTTGTGGTCAAAATATTTATCTTCTTGTTGTGCTTCAAAATCAGTATGTTGATCATTCTTTTAAACTGTTTGCATGAAACGCAAGAATCTATTTTTCTACCTCAAGTTATTTTCATGTCGTTTGTACTATGTTAATTGCCTTTTCTATTACTCTGAGCACCTTACATTAGTTTGAACCTATTTGAAATAATACTTTCTTAAAGACACTAAACATGTGAATATTCAGACATGTTCAATGGAGATGTTCGAGTTATGGATCTTTGGTCTTCATAGATTTAGCCCGCACTGTAATAGACCGAAATAGTTAAGAAAATGGCTTTTCCAGGAACGCAGAAGTGGATTTATTGATGATCTGGAGCTGGCGGGTAGGACAATAAGATCTGGGTGATGTGGCACATAATCTGCACTATCGGTCCGAGCCCAGTGATTTGGCAGTTGGACCGCCTTTGGGCACTTGTAGTGGAAGGCTTCGCCCTTGGCAACAGCGAACGAATGCTCTGCTTGCGATCTAGCAGTTCTTCTCGCGTTTTCCGACTGTTGTCGTCTCAGGTTCTCTTATCCTACCTTTGTTCTTTCAAGTTGTCTTTTTACCCTACCCGCCCTCCCTTTTTAGGAGCAGAGATGTCCTTCTGGGACACTCTGAACGCGTAAGGTGTTTACCCTACGGTGCAGCAGAGCATATGGCTCTTGCCGATCTGTGTCTCCTACACTATCCAAAATAAAGATCATCAAGATCGTTCTACAAAGCTCTGCGTAAGAAGTCAATAAATATACTGTACTCCGTCTTGTAGTTGGATAACGGTTCGGATCGCTTGTATTTGTCTATTGGAATCAAATGGCTATTTTGTTTTGTTTTTGTTTGAAGATGTATTAGATCATGATAGAAGTAGCCGATGTTCCATATTCTTCTTGTAAATGTAAAGACCTATATTTGAAGTAGATAATCGGAAATGGTACAGTTGTCTCTTCTTATTGACCTAGAACGTTTCGAATAAGATTTATTCCGCAGTTTATAGGAGTACCTCATTTTGAGAATTTTCCCGCATCCCCCTGTAACTTTACTGACTGGAATAGCATTGAACGCAGTGATGAAAACGACATACAGGTTGCGACTATACGACTGTACACGGACACCTGTATTTCGCTGAGTGTAGTAAACCATGTTCCCACCTTTATGCAGCTTCTCCGCACTAGCTCAAGCCTCACAATCATCGGGGAAAGAAGTAGAAGCGCCCTGACCTCCATTAGGCAGTTCTACACTCTGCCCGAAATGAAAAAAGTTCGAAGGATCACACTCACTTTTAACCCTCTGAAGGCGAGAGTAGTTCTGACCATAGTAGCAATATTGCCAATTCTGAAGACGGTCGTCAATGTAATTCAGATACGCTGCCTTCCCTTCGATTGAGAACGGAGCTAGGCGCTGCGAACAAAGTTTCGTCCAAGCCCTTGCTTTAGCGCTCTGCTCTTCAGTAGCCCACTGAACCATCACGTCCATCACATACCTGCCATTCCTCCAGAAAAACGACGTTTCAGTGCTGGGTATGTTTGCTGCCACCCCGCCTATATTATCCCAAACTATGCGACACTCGTTTAAGTACGCATCCCCTGCAGTTTTGGGAGGAGAAAGTGCTGGCGCCTGTTTCATCACATTTAAAAGAGTGCGTGTAAATTCTGGCGTTATCGCGCCCTCTCCAAAGATGAAAGACACATGATGCTGATAAACATGTTCAAAGTTGAAGAATTGTTCATCTAACTTCTCCCATACCCAAAATGGCATAGATCTAAGGTCGTTTCCTGACGGTTGGAAACTAAGCAGAGGCAGTATGGTGTTGTTGCATTCCTCCATAGTTCCATTGTAGATTATCGTCATCTGCGCGAGCAATTGCTCTCCGCCTTGGTCATAGTGCCAGAATGGATCCAAGCATAGTTCATTGGGGGCGTCCATCTCGTTGAACGCGCTCATAGCGCCAATGAAATTTTCCTCTTCTTCCGGGATCTTCCATGATAGATCTCCGCAAACTACCGTAGGATAACGTAGCTCATGAACCCGCAGAGTGAAGTTTGTAGCAATGGCAAAGTTACCACCACCGCTGCCACAGAGGGCCCACCAAAGGTCTTGACGACCACGATCGGTTTCTGAGTTAGTGAGATCAAGAACCTCTCCCTCAGCGGTGACGACAGTCATCTCTAAGATATTATCGCTTCCTAACCCATAGCTGCGGGTAAATGGGCTTAAACCACCCCCTAAGGTGAAGCCGCTCACCCCAACAGTTGGGCACATGCCGCCGATTACCACGAGATGCCTGTCTTGAGCCTTGAAGTGTTCATATACATTCTTCCAGATAGTGCCGGCCTCAACGGTTACTGTCATATTGATATGGTCCAAATGGAAGTTGTTCATGGGAGAGACATCGAGAACAATTCCTTCACTGTTCAGACAGTAGCCCGCGTAAGAATGTCGACCGTTCTTGACATTGAGGGTGATATTTTCTTGTCTAGCAAACTGAACGACAGTTTGGACATCTGCGGTTGAGGTGGCGAGGACAACCGCTAAAGGTCTCTTGTTGGCGTAAACCAGGTTACCGGTAAATATTAGTTCCTCATATTCCTGTGAGCCAGGAAGAAAGATTGTGAGAGAGCTCAGATCCCGCATCATCCGTTGGAGCTTGTCTCCCGTCATTTTAGGAGTGAACTTTTATCAGGACTGGTAGTCTGTTGCGAGAGATTGCTTGTAGCTGAGTGCGGCCAGCAGTATCAATATACGGATGAACATCCAGTTCCTTAAGTAGCTGAAGCACTGTGTCCAGACTGTCACAGCCTGGACAATGAATGGGACTTTGCAGAGCGATTACAAATCGATACGTACAGCATGTATCATCGATTCATTGCGACAGGCTTCATTTCTCTGTTTGGTATTGTATCGGTATCAATATACTGCGTAAGACCGTGCTGTGAAGTAACATTGTTACTTCGTGTCGGACTATGGTGTTGGATAATTCGCAGTGTTGGGCAGCAACGTACGGCTCGGCACGAGGGAGAAGAACTAACAGTCCAACACTACGACCCTGCCATGCATGTTGGATGATGCACCGATGGAAATGAGAGTGAAACTGCAGGTGAGCGACCTGATGTGTCAATGCGTTTTGCTTCAAGCATTGCCGTTCAAAGTGCTATCCGTGCATGCACAACCAACCTCTGAAGTCAGCAAACATTTGATACGTGGCACGTCCGGCCCGTGCCGCTGTGCCCATCGCCCTCTCTGCATACAGTAGAGATATGATACATCTCAATTGCTGCTCTCGCCTTGCACATTTCTCCAACGAAACATCCACCTGACAAACGTGTCCAGCTGGTACATGTACCACACGCACGTTCTTCTTCTGCGTACGTTGATGAGGCCGGAACGTGTCCGTCCGGATCTGAAATCACTGGAGGTTGTCTGGCCTCAGTGTGAGAGCGCCAGGAAGAAAGAAAACTGGAACGGGGAAGTCATGGAAAGTTGGTTAATTCGTTAGACTGTTTTTATGATAGAATGTAAGAATGACTTCACAACCAATCTGTGCAATCGGGCATATGTTTGCCCTGCTTTTCGTCGTGTGAGATGGTAACACTACAAAAAACAAAAAAATGGATATGAATACGATGAATGATACATGAAAATTGAGTAGAGCTGGAGGACGAGATAAAGCGACACCAAGTTACTGATCCTTCTTGGCCGGGCATTTTCCGCCGCCGGCTTCTCAGCTTTCAGTCTCTTGGCACGTTGCTTCGCAGCAGCCCCCCAAGAAATGGACGCAAACACAAGAACAAGTCCAATCCACTTGCGGGGCTCCGTGTGATGGTTGTAAATGTTGAAATAGGGATTGACTGAGATGAGAAGGTGTCCGAGGAATTGCTTTCCTCTTCGGTTTATTGAGTGTCTAGCTGTGTTTTATAGTCTACCATCAAGGATGAATACACAGTTATTGTGTTCCATGCGTGCTCTAAATCTTTGTTTAGAACGGCATGGATGTTGATCCGTCGTGGAACGCCCTGAGACCGCAACGCGCTGCACTACACATGTCAGATGGTAGTCACCGCACGAGTTTGCCAGATACAAGTTGTCTGTGCAGTACACAGTCTCACAAGACTGCTTGTGCAGGCGGCGTCAGTGTCGCTACATTCCCTCTCGTTCAAATGTTAGGATCTCCATTCCAATCATGACACACAGTCGTTTGTGTCCTACGGGACCAAGTGGTTTGGTGAACAAGTCCGCTCCCAATTCATTGCTTTTGCGGTACCCGATTCGCACGAGGTTGCGGTCTACCGAATCTTTCACTAGATGGTACTTGACCTCTATGTGCTTGGTGCGTTCGTTGAGGACTTCATCTCGGGCTAACGTAATCATTCCTTGATTGTCTCCGAATATGTCAATGCATTTTTCAGAGTGACCAAGCAGTTCGTTCATTAATCTTCTTAACCATATTCCCTCTCGAACTGCAAATGACATAGCCACATATTCCGCCTCCAAAGTAGATTGGGCGACAACTGTCTGCTTCTTACTACGCCATGAGATCGGTCCACCACAGAACGTGAAGACAAAACCACTTGTAGACTTCCTATCGTTACGATCACCGGCAAAGTCCGAATCAGATGTACCTTCTAAGACCACTGCGCTTCCTGCTTTGTACTCAATCACAGAATTCTTTGTGGTATATAGGTACTTCAAAACTTTCTTAGCAGCGTTCCAGTGTTCACGAGAGTGGCATGTCATAAAACGAGCCAAGTATCCTACAGAAAACGAAATGTCCGGTCGTACAGTGTTGCATAAGTGCATCAATGACCCCACTAATTCACGAAATGGAGTTCCGTCTGCATTCTTGTCATCTGATTTGTGAAAGTGTGTGCTCTGGAGTGGGACATTGACGGCAGCTGCTGTGTCAACTCGAAACTTTTGAGCCAAACGTTCAATCATAGGTGCATTATGAACACGTAGTGCTTTTCCATTACCGCTACGCTCGATGATCATTCCAAGAAACTTCCGTGGCTCATTATATACTCGGATCTGAATACATTTCTGCAGTTTCTGCACAAAGTGTAGTATATCGTCTTGGCGTCTGCCGACTACCAGACCATCATCCACGTACACTAGTATCAGTAGGCGATAATGTCCAACTTCATAGAAGAAAAGACCTGGATCGTTTTCAGACAGCTTGCACCCCAACTCACGCATGATCAACTTAAACTTTCTACGCCAGGCTCTGGCCGCTTGCTTGAGCCCGTAGATGGATTTCTTGAGCTTGTAGACATGGTCAGGCTTTGTCTGGTTCATGAATCCTTCGGGTTGGCGCATGTACAGTTCTTCGGAGAGATCACCATACAGGAAAGCTGTGCATACATCGAACTGTACAGCTTCCATTCCATAGGCTGCCATAACTGATAACACTGCTCTAACGGTGCTGTACTTGACAACAGGTGAAAAAAGCTCAGTGTAATCTATACCTGCTCGCTGGGTAAAGCCACGAGCTACAAGACGTGCCCGGTAGCGCTCAACACTGCCTTTCTCATCGTGCTTCTTCAAGAATAACCAACGATTGGTGATTGGTTTGCAGTTCGGCGGACGCGGGACTAGTTCCCAGACCGATCGCTCCTTCATGTGATTCATTTCTTCTTTCATGGCCGCCTTCCACTGTGGGGCCTCTGCGCCATTGATTGCTTCTCGAACAGTCAAAGGGCTATCATTGTCGTCATTGCCCATGATGTTACCTGTGAGCATTGCGAAGACAGTATCTGGAGTGAAACGCTGTGGCTGTTGTCTCGATCTGGTCGACCGTCGTGGCTCGGGAGGGTAGTGGGTCACTAATTCAGGGTCGTATGAATACTCTCCATGTGCATCCATGAAAACAAGGTCGTCTTCATGTTCTTCATCCTCCGAGACATCTTCTTTCTTCACGGTCTTCTGATTCCAGTCCACTTCCATGGCTTCACTCTTCATATCCAGATTCGTTGCTTCATCTTCCATAGAATCAACTTCTTGGACCTCGGCTAGGTCCACTTCGTCTGCAAGTGGTGTTATGGTGGCCTTCGGCCATCCCGTAATATCCTCATTGAAGGTTACATCCTTAGAGATCATTACTTTGTTCTTATCAGGAACATATACCCTGTAGCATTTTCCGCGTTCGTAGCCAACAAGGATTCCCTTAATCGTTCGGTTCTTGTATTTGGCGCTCCTCTTACGGCGCTCTTTGGGAATGTGCACGTAACACTGCGCACCAAAAGTGCGTAAGTGTGAGATATTCGGCTTCTTACCCGTGAAGATCTCAATTGGTGTCATGTCAGGTTCACCATCTCGACGAACAAATGTTCGGTTCCTGAGATAGTTCGCTGTGGTAACAGCCTCTCCCCACAGCTGACTGCTACGAGGAGTATCTTCCACCACTCGTAACATTGTTCTCGCTTTGTCGTTGAGGGTGCGGTTTAGCCTCTCGGCTTTACCGTTAGATTCCGGGCTGTACGCAGGCGCTGGTTCGAGTTGGATTCCCTTCGTCCGAAGCCATAGAGACATACTCTCAGAAAGATATTCACCGGCATTGTCATATCTAATCCGCTTTAGCTTCTTTCCAGACTGTGTTTCGAATAAAGCGATCATGTCTTTCCCCCTATCATTAACCTGAGTTCTGTCCCTGAGAAGCCTGATTGCAGACAAGCGACTCTTGTCATCATACAACGAAACGAAGTATTGGGATCTCGATAGTGTTTGGACATCTACAGGTCCCAGGACGTCTGTATGAACGAGCTCCAGTACCTCGATTGCAGTTGGAGCAGTTAGCGGTAGTCGTGAGACTCGCGTAGACTTTCCCTCTGCACATGGCTCACAGTGGCCAATGGCACTCAGCTTAGTCTTGGGAACGCCTGTGACAAGATTAAGAGTCTTCCGGAGATAGTCAAGACTTGGATGACCAAGTCTCTGATGCCATAACTCAGTAAACTTCTGGTTACCACGTACAATCAAAGATGTACTCGTGTTTTCGGCTGTGGGGTACACCCCCAGTTCATACAGTCCTTCAGCTATTTCTCTACCCATTGTGAGAAGCTGATTAGTCTCTTGGTTCAGTATCAAAGCCGCCCCATTTCCTTCTGCGTTAGTCAGGAATACCGCCATATACCCTCTACGACGGATTGCACTGACCGAGATGAGGCTACACATGAGGTCTGGTACATATAAGACGTTATGTAGGTAAGTCTTAGTAAGGATTCCCCTTTCATTTGGTACCCAACATTGTGCTCTGCCTTCACCTGCAACAATAACCTTGGTGCCATCACCAATGGATACATTCTTCTTCGACGACGGTCGTAGTGTTGATGAAAAATAGCTCTTATTGTTCGTAATGTGCCTGGATGCACCGGAGTCAAGATACCAGCATTGTTCCTGATCCTTGTGAACTTTGTGGTTGGCAACCAGAGCCGTGTCCTTCAGAGCTACGCTGTCCGAATGGTCACCAACATCATAAGTGAGAATAACAGTTTCCATTTCAGCATCATCAGAGTGCTGACACTGTGCTACAAGAAGAGCTGCTACACTGTCCGATTCATTCCCGTCGTCTTGACAGGACTGAGCCTTCTTGTTTGACTTCTTTCCCTTGTACTGTGGACTATCAGGGTTTTCCCAGCAGTCCTTCTTAACATGCCCCTTCTTACGACAGTGGTGGCATCTGATCGAGCGGGAGGATCGCTTGGTGTGCACCTGGAGAGCTTTGGTCTGAAACCCATTGACGTTTGAGCCTCTCCTATGCTTGTCGAGTTGTCCCTCTCTGGCAATCAACCTTGGTACAGCGTCCTTCAAACTAGCCCCGGTCTGGTTTATCACCTCAGCCGTGACTTCGAACTCCTTCGTTAGACCTCTCAGTATGGCTCTCAGTCTTTCAGCATCGGACACAGTCTGTCCTATGCCACCAAGTTTCATCTCAATGACTGACAAGCGATTGATGTAGTCCAGAACGCTCTCAGATGCGTCCATCTGCATGTCCTGGTATCGTTCGAGTAGTGCGTCGATACTTGCCTGCGAAACCATTTCGAAGTTTGATTGCAGCGTGTGCCACACCTCAAAAGGATTTCGCATCTTCATCACTGGCGCCACACAAGATTCATGAACGGAGAGCAATATGCACGTGAGTGCAGTATCGCAGCGGGTATCATACTTCTTCCTTTCTTCATTGTCTTCAGGTCTCGCTTCTGCGCCACTCACAATTTGCCACACACTCTTTGACCTAAGGACTAGTTCAATTTTGTGGGACCACATGAAGTAGTTGTCTGCTTTGAGCAGAGGAATGCGAAGCCTTGCGGCATCGAACAACGATTCCGACATCCTCGATTAGCTACGGGATGTCAAAGAGGAAAAACGTAGAAGTTGAACTTGTTGACTGTGCGTGTAGGGGCCCGATAACCTGTTGAAATAGGGATTGACTGAGATGAGAAGGTGTCCGAGGAATTGCTTTCCTCTTCGGTTTATTGAGTGTCTAGCTGTGTTTTATAGTCTACCATCAAGGATGAATACACAGTTATTGTGTTCCATGCGTGCTCTAAATCTTTGTTTAGAACGGCATGGATGTTGATCCGTCGTGGAACGCCCTGAGACCGCAACGCGCTGCACTACACATGTCAGATGGTAGTCACCGCACGAGTTTGCCAGATACAAGTTGTCTGTGCAGTACACAGTCTCACAAGACTGCTTGTGCAGGCGGCGTCAGTGTCGCTACAGTAAAGGAAAATGGACAGCAGCACGGTGAACATCTTGCGCGTGGTTGTAATGGTGGTGACAATCAAAGCACTGAAGTTTCGCACAGTGTAGAAGATGAAATTCTGCCCAAAGGCAGAAACAAGAGAAAACAGCATGATGTCAACCATGACATGCGGATGACGGAGCACGAAAGCGAGCGCACGCGTTCCCTCGCCGGTCATGACAAGACCAGCCGGCAACCACGCCACAGAGCAAAAGTTCTGCCAAAACACGAGCTGGTGTGTGCTTGGTTTGTAACGCGCAACCAGTCGTTCCTGCAGGGGACCGGTGACCCCGTCCATGAACAGCGAGGCGAAAAGTAACAACAACCCAAGCGGGGTTGTAGAAAATTCGCAGGTGGTGTAACGTTACACCGCCTGATAACGGCAGCTGCAATATCACGTTTCTCCTCTTCGGCAGATGAATTCAAACAAGGGGGTACGAAAAATATTCATACATTCGCTCTGCTTGTACGATTGACCGAGTGGCAACTTTTGATAGCCCCATGCCTGCTGGGAGAGGAAATGTGTAACGATCCATATCAAAAACACCAAATGACGTTCTGGGCGAAATGGAGATATGGCCAATTTCCTTAAACCCATTTTGACTCTCGAAACAAAAGTTGTACAACTGGAACGCAGCTTTTAGATGAACTTAGAATATTAGCAAATGGGCAACCAACTACGGACATATGGTCAAATATTTATAACACCTTTAGGACACATTCAAGACAGTCTAAACCACTAGATCAAAGAACGCTATTCTGTTGTTATGCCATACTTTAGGGAGCATTTTGCCAGTTCATTCCACTTGCAAAGTACAAAATACGCCTATCCTCGTCATCTCTGTAGTACCACTGAAGGACATGCTTCACCAGTTACGCCTTCCGATTGTTCTCTTGCGCAGATGGCACTGCAGATACGGGAGTAACAGGCAATAGGAGACCACCATCATCTCGTCTAGTACTACTGGCAGCACGAATCATGTCACTGGTCACCGCCCTTTTAACTAGCTTATACCGTCTCCAAACTGTGTCCGAAAACAACCCCTTTACCATAACACCTTCCGGATACGCCTTTGATAAACGAAATACATGATAGCTTGACAGTTTGAAATCGTTCGGAATAGTGTAAAACTGTCTTAACATATCTTTTCAGTCCAACCAACTTCCTTTGCGTTAACGGCTTTGTTCGTAGATGAACTACTATCTAATACCTTCATCATATTCTTTGGTCTAAACAAATCAAATTGTTTCGATCTTCTCTTAACCAAATCAAAGGCAGCGTCACAACGATTTTTAGTGTGACCGCCGACCAAGAAATTCAACGAAATCTCTTCTTCATATCCTACAAAAATGGGCCAGAGTAGATACCAAAGCATATGTAACGCGCGAGCGGGGGCAAACGGGACGGAGAAAAGTACGCGCATAGTTGACCGCCAGCGGGCAGAACGCCGCGCCGGACGGGTCGTGCAATTTATTTTGCCAGTGCAAGCCATCGGCGCATTGCTTTGCACCGGGCGCTGCACTGCGCACAAATGAAGTGTGTGTGGCGCTCTCGCCTTGCAAGAGGCCGACCGGTATCAACACCGTCCCTCAAGGTGAAGCGACTACTCTTCCTACACCACTTAAAGCATCTAATTACTGAGCCCAATTCAAAAGTAAAACATAATATCAAAGACCAAAAAAGCAAGGTCTATAAATACAATTTCTCTAAAAACATGTCCCTTTTCTAGCACCACCTTGCAAATGCTAGAAGCATTGTGCAATATTCAAAACGTATAATTATATTCATTCATGAAATTGAAAACACACAGAGCTTCATCAGCTCTAAGCTGGCAGGTCATTATTTGATCAAACCAGTAATTGAAACCTAAATATCATGTAAAAACCTGGTGGCACAGAAACACATGTACCATTGTGAGAAAAAACAGAAGGGTTATGACCCACAAAAAATCATAAACAATAACTCATCATAGAAATATGTAACAACCAAAAAAACGAAACAAAACAAAATAGTACAAAAAAATACAAAAGACTAAGTGTGGTTAGTAGGTTCCAACAATTCTTCTTAGAAAATTCAATATTTATCAAGCTTACTATTCTCACCTCTTAAAAAGGTGGCGCACACTTTTTCAGTATGTAAGCGATCTGTTAATTCTTTGAAATTTTTTGCAGCTTAATAATTTGACTTTTCTCTAGTTCTCGAACATGTTGGGTCTTTAAATCGATTTGACTGTTTCAACAAGATATCTGTCCACTCGAAATCACAGGTATAGCACCAGAGCTATTATTCATGATTTTTGTCGCAATTGAGCCATATCTTTGCTTCAAGACTGGATGTGTGCGAATCCGGAATACATCTTCGGTGTCCACAGAGGATCTTTTGCGCAAGTAGGAAGAGCGAGATACTCCGCTTTTGTGGAAGAGTGCGCAACGACCGTTTGGTGCTTCGATTTTCGAATAAAAAGTGCTTCGATGACAAAGATAACGTACCGCGCTGTACACTTACGAGTCTCAATGCATTCCGTTCAAACAGCGTCAGCGAAAGCACAGAGTGAGGCATGATAAATGGAACAATTGGCTGAGTAGTGAATTTTATATTCCTTGGTGCCACGTAAACACCTAAATAATCGCTTTAGTAGCCATAAGTGCCGTTCACATAGGTTATGGAAATGCTTTGAGAATGCCAAGAGAGAATAGGAAAGGTGAGGAGAAGTAGATACAGAAATCTAATGTAATGCACCAATCTCAGACCTGTAATTTGCATTATCATCTGACGAGAGAATGTCGTGCTCTTCACCAGATTGCAATCCATTAGCAGCCGTAGATAAAAACTGATCCAACTGCATTGCACTGTTGCATACCAAACTTCGTAGAAACTTGTAGTGCATATTCATATTGATTAATCTTAATGATGGAAGGAGATCGCTGAATATTTCAACCTATGAATGACTTTGGCTCCCCATAGAGCTTCACATCAAACGTTGCAGACAGTTTGTGTTTGAAGTCATTTAGAAGTTTGGCATTGTCCGCAGCGAATGCCCAGTCGTCGACTATAACATCCAAGATCAGGAAGTTGTCCTGCTCGCGGAACATGAAGACGCAAGAGTCGAGAGCTGATGTCACAAAGTTCCATGACAGCAGAGCTTCAGAAAAGAGGGAACCCCATATTATTCCAGCTTGGACAGCGCAGTAGATAGAATTAAGCAGTTTTCAGACATGGCCCGGCTTCTCCACAAGGCCAGTGGAGTTGGATGGTTGTTCTATAATTATCGGAACATCCAGTTTCCCATATAAATAGACGTTCGAGATGCTGCTCCTCCCAGTAAAAGGTTTTGTGCAGCGGCAACTGAGAGAAGAATGCGTAGTGCTTCATGACAAGCTATTGGCGCATAAGGGCTGAACGGATCTAAATCAATGAAGGGCTTCTGATTGTCTCCCCGTAGAAAGCAGCGGGCCTTCTTCAACAAATTCTTCCCGATTCCATCCAACATCTTTTCTTTGAAGACCCAAGTGTAGGGAACCGGTTTCATCCAGGATTCCATGGGGATGAGTTTCCCAGTGTTCCGCCAGATGAGTGCGTTCATCTCCCGGTCGATGGCCGCAGACCAACCGGGATCCCTGCACGCTTCCTTGAAACTACTTGGAACGTTGGGGTCGTACACAGTTTTCTTGGAGACCCATATATTTGGAAAGTTATGCGTGATTGTTTTTATCGCCTTTACCAAGTGGTCTTCCAAGTCAAGACCGCTACCGGTCTGTGAGGTATTCTCCGTCTCCTCTGTCTCCTGTTGACGAATTATTCCCTCCAGGAGGGTGGAGATGCTTGGAAGAGGAGAGGAGTTGACAGCCTTGAAGTCGAGAATACGGCTAGTAACGACCGAGTTCTTCTCCGGCACAAACACACGAGCGAGTGTGGTATCGCTTTGCATGTCCAAGAAGTGCGCGAAGACAGAACGCGGGAGGAATTTCTTTGACGCCACGGTCTTGGACCGATATACGAAGGCATAGCCAGGCTGACCAAAGTTCGGAATGTTTATATAGTCAATTATAGTAGAGGGATCCCATTCCAGAATCGGTAACCGTCCCTGTATCCCTGAAGAAGGAGCCCTATTTCAGAGCCAGTTGGCATGGTTCATTGCCTCTGCCCACAAGGAAATGGGCAGTTTGCTCGCGAAGAGAAGCACACGAGCTCTGGTCCAATGTTCTTGGATAAACCTCTCCGCGGCGCGATTAGATTCAGAGTCGTAGGCAGGGAAGTAGTCCAAGACTATGCCATGATCAAAGCAGAAGGTGTCCAACTCGGTGCTTTTGTGTTCGCCGGCCCCGTCCAGGCGAACATTCTTCAAACAAAATGAGGGGTTAAACTCTAGCTCTGATCGGCGTTGGTACTAATCCAGGTGCTTCAAAACACTAGCATTTGTCTTGTCCATCAAGAAAGAAACGTCCGACTTGGAGGTGTGGTCATCCAGTGTGGCCATAGCGTAGATTGCGCCAGAGAGAGATGGCGAAATCTTTCCCGACAGTTCCATGTGAATAAGGTCCAAAGGACGTGACATCGAAAAGGATCGCGATCGGGCGGTAATTGGGTTCCGTTTCCTCTCGCCTGTGAGACAAAGAATGCACGTCAACGATTCCAAGATGGAACGTTGAAAGTAAGGCACAGAGTCGAAAGACTTGGCAAGGTTCTGGTATATACTTGGGTGAAGATGACAAGATCGACCGTGCCATTCCAAAGCCAGTTCCTGATTGCTGTTATTTGCGTTCACGACCATCACTTGTTTGTCGTTATCAGTGAGGTCCATGAAGAAGAGGCTTTGGTTGATTTCCGTTTCCGAAATGGTTTCAGAGTTTCGTTTAGGATCCATGATGAACATCTATTGAATGGCCGAGTGGTGGAAGTGAACATCACCATGAACTCGACACTGGGAACGCCAGCAGAAAGTATTTTCGACTCAAAGGCAGGCGCATAGTAGGTCCCTATTACTGTACCACGGTTCAAGGGTATCTAGTCATGACCTTTGCCAACGAGACAAGCTGTTCCTGAAGCAGCCCGAACAGTCTCGATCTCATTTCGTTCGTAGCGAATGAACGACTTCCGCGAATGGAAGAAGTGATGAGTTGCCCCTGAGTCAATATAGGCCGAGTCCAATTTCGTTTGAGAAAGAGGAGCGACCTTACTCTTGAACTTAGCCCTATTGCAGTTCAATCCAGGTGAAGGAGGTGGATCATCTATTCTTTGCATCACATATGAGCGAGGTTTGGAGTTATGATTTGAGTTACGATTATCATTTCCATCCCTCTTTGGTGCAAAGCCTGCGTTCCAGTTGGATTAGCGTTGGCCTCATTTGTAGGGCTCATACTGTGACCAACGAGACCCACCGTTGTTGCGATTAGATTGCTGCCTACCGTTGGAGTTGTGCTGGTTATCATTATTTTCAGAATCCTCACGTTTGTGTTTGTAGCAATCTAGAGCGTAGTGTCCACGACGACCGCAATAGTAGCAGTTATCATCGTAGCGGCTCTTGGTATCCGAGGACTTGTTACGTCGGTTTCGCTGCCTCCGACCACACTTGTTTGCCGTATTGGCTCTTGTCGGGGTAGTAGTGGGAGTGGACGAAGAAGTGGAGGATGTCGGGTCGTTTGGGTTCTTGCGACGAGCCACTTCAGCTTCGACAGCATTCACGATGGAGTCGAAACCCACTTCGGTTAGGTTCGACATCATGGGCAAGGAAGCGAAGGAGTTGGGGAGACTTCGAATGAGTTTGGAGACCTTGTCCTTCTCCGAAAGTTCCTCATCGAAGGTGGCAAGTTCCCCAACTACTTTCAGGAACTTAGCGACGTGCTTGTTCCAGTCTTCGTTGTCCTTGTATACCAAACTGTTCAGACGATGGCGGATGTTCTGCACAGCTTGCGCGCTGGGGGTTGTGTACACGCGTTGCAGTTCATCCCATAGATCGTTGGCAGTTTAGTCATCATCGTCGACAAACGTGCAAAAGAGAGCAGGCGGAGAGTCACAGAGGCAGAGGGTGATAGTACTCTTCGCCTTCACAGATTTCTCGAACCAAGATCTCATTGCCCGATTGTTTGGGTTGAACCCTTCGGGTAGTGGGTCCAGTCCAGTCATGAATGCGTCGTCTCGGCGGAGGTAGGCTAAGAGACGACTACGCCAGAAGATGTCGTCAGTGGGGACCCTAAGTTTCGGGAGTCTACCTAGGAGACCCTCTTGGGAACTCGACATAGTGACTTACGGGGAGTAACGGGGAAAAGTTGATGATCGACCTTCTTGTACGGTAAAATGATACCGCGATCTGCACCGTAGGAATGTTTCTTCTTATTCAACTTCTTGTACTTCTTCTTCAACTTCGCCAGCCCCTTACCGGTGGAGGAGGTGTGAACTTGAGGTGTTCCTGGCCCAACCTTGGGAGCCAGATGATCGATGCAGTACGGGTCTCCGCAATTAAGCAGCTAGCCCCGCACCACAACAAACAGACATTCGAAAGATCTTTCTGCAACCGCAAAGCGGAGGGTACTTCACTTCTAATAACCAAAACGAAAACAAATTGGATGCTGATCACGAAGTAAGATAGTAAGGAGGGTTGTCCCTGTACCGCAGAAGTGAGCTACGGCAGGAGAAGGACCACGGCGAGTAACGAAATCTTCACACGAAGCTAAATGAAAAGCTTTTTCACGAAGGCTGCGAGAAGACATACAAGAACCGGCGGACTAAAATCTCCGACTGAGAAGGATCGGAACAACTTCGTCGTCATGTCCGCCTTAATTAAGGGAGGAATTGCCACCAGATAGAAAATGTAACTCAGTTGCGCGACCAACCAGCCTGTTGCGCAAATTTGAGTGCTTTTGAAAGAGAGTTGTAAAGCTCTTTCGTATATTGAATCGTCATACGCGCAGAAAATTCAGGAGTTCCGTAGAAAGGGAAAAAGAATAAACGTCGAAACTGTTTCGCAAGCGGCAAACGGAAACGAAAAGCCTTCAGCGACACTAGGAATCGTCGATGGGCACGCAGACGGTACCATATCACATAGTAATTTTGGCCAAATCAAACATCTTGACACCAAAATAATAGGACAGCCACTAGCCACATCCATGTAAGCGCTAATTCGTAATGTGAATGAAGATCATCAAAATCATAAGGAAGACCGAAACAAACAAACGTAGCTCATTGTTATCCATATTCTGTGTAGTAGGGAACAGTGAAGAGAGAAAAATCAAGTAAAATGTCCTTATCCTGTTAGCTTGCAACAGACTTTCCAAGCCACATTAGATCGACAGACCATGGGAGCCCTTCACTAAGTCATTTGTTCACGATAGATTGCGCACGCAAAGCCTTAGGCACAACATACCGTCAGGCAGGCGATCCATGGCATTCCCAACGCGCAACCCGTAGGAGTTGAAAGCTTTAGTAGCTGAGCGTGCGCGCGGTAGCAGCGCGACAGTACGCGAAGAAAAGGGCGGAGCATGCGTGCAAATGATGGCGACCCGAGGCAGCGTGCTCCAGGCGATGCTGTCATGTAGCGCGCAAGTGAGGAGAACGAGACGGAGCAAAGTGCGCGCATAGTTGACCGCCTACGGGCAGAGCGCCGCGGCAGAAGGTCGCGCAATTTATTTTGCCAGTGCAAGCCACTGGCTTATTGCTGTGCGCTGGGCGCGGCACTGCGCACAAATGACCTGTGTGTGGCGATCTCGCCTTCCAAGAGACCGAACGGTATCAACAGCATAAAGCGATTCTTATTCTGTCTGCTACAATTGTCTGCGTTCAAACATATTGGCAGGTTAAATTCTTTAACTACCCCCGCTCTTCGGTGTTCGCTAATAGCGTGATTGAGCATCGAGACAACTTGGTTACATGTCTTGGTATTAGGCCAGTGTCCTTCTGGGAGCCCATACACATAGCAATGGGAAAAGCTGCTGCTCTATACCCGAAGATATCAAACTTGAGTCCTGTTACGAAATGTAGCTGTCCGGGCTGACGCAATAGATGTGGTAGCAAAACATTCTCCGCAAAATTGAAGACAAGGTGAATTGGTTAGTTCCAGAAGAGGATGATGTTGAGGTTTGTATTGTGCGGTAAAGTCGGAATTCATCCAGTGCTTCCTTCTTGTCCTGGAATCTGGCGTTTAACAATGTATGGAGCAGATCTTCGTTCGTGGTGTTTTGGGCGCTATTGAATAGTGTCGTGCATTGCTCACTCGCGTAGCGTAAGAAAGTGATGCCGCCAAACCTTAAGAAATCCAGTAACAGAAAGTGCCTCTTCAGGACGTTGAGATCCAACAGAAAATATGGTGGTGGCTTCAATGATATCTCTCTATGCCTTCTTGTACGATTGATAAACCTTTCCCCCGCTCATATCAATACTAAGCCATTTTATAGTAGATTCCTCCTCCAACCCTCTTCTTGTGAGGCAAGCTAAAAGGTTTACAGCAGCATATCTACGCAGAAATGCAAGAGCTGTGCTGGTTTAGTGATTGCTTCCCCTTTCGACCTTTGTAATTTTCATTGTGATGCGAAGTAAAATGATTTTCGCTTGCAACAGAGGCCGCAAATGTTTGAACTGTTCTAGGATAGAGCTGAACTACAGCCACAAAACCAAACTGGCACACCCATTGCCCTCTAGTAGCATACTGTGTTGAGTGGCATGATTTTGTTGAAGTTTGAGCACGTGATTTGCGCTTTCTGATTGCCTTGTTGCAAGCAGTGGTTATTAACGCGTTTGGTTGTCCAGGCGGAGAGGAAAGGCAAAGAAGCATTCCACGCACAATGTATTGCCGATCATCTTCCTGGAAGAACAAAAAACTTGAAACAAGTGGCAGATGCTTGTTAACAGAGATGCATTTTCAAACGCAGAGATATTTAGTCATGATAGATTCAAAGTGCGCCTCTTCTTTTTTGATATTGAGATCGAAGTATGAGGATTAGTCTTAAGTTGGTTTGTGGACGGCTCATTTAGTTCATGATTGTCATCCAATGGTTTTAAAGAAACTGAAGAATTCTGAACGTCGATTGACTGCTCAAGGTTTTGAAGATCTTCGTGATGAGTGTGGACGCCATTTTTCGGGAGAAAACAAGAAACGGCGCGGGTGGTGAAAACCCCTGCGGAGGACACAAAAACTTAGGTCGAAAGTACAAGCCCAAAGAAGAAAAAACAGACAACCGCAGCTCAGTAGCCTGTACGACAATTAACAAAACGAAAAAAAACTCAATAACTGGCAACCGAAAAGAAACTCGGCCACAAAGACAACCCGACATGATACCAACTGTTTCGAACAATCAGCCAACTTAGAAAATAGATAGAACCGCAAACCAATCTGACTAGGAAGGGAACCGCGATTAATTGAATGAAATAGACAAAATTCAACACGCATAAACCAACTCAGATTCTAATGTGCAGCTCGAGTCCTACTGCGAAGCATTAGACTTATCCCACGATTGAGGCAGTGCGACACAGATAACTTAATATTGAAATACTTTCTGTCGGATGAAAGAAAAAACGATATTGGATGATTTGAATCAAAAAATGGAGACCTTCTTGAGCAATCTGGGAGATGCAAAGCGGCCAACCAGTGAAACACAATCGATAGAAACAAATTAAACCCTCGTGCGACGAGATCTTTAGGTCGATCACGTAGCCATTGAAAATGTAGATGTGCATGAGATGCAACACGTAACATCAAACTACAGCAGTGCGTGGTTCATGAGATGGTGTGAAGCACAAATAAGCCCGTGTAACAAAAGAATGAAAGAGAGTGCGGGAGACCAGACCGCGATAAAAGGAAGAGAGAAAGAAGGAACAGATGATGGCAAAGAGAGGCACTGACTGTGCTCAAGGATGTGATGGGTTGCCAAGAGAGGAGATGGTCTGCCCCTAGTTGAGGCATTCGTGTGGTACAACGACTTATGCCGTAAACCAATGGGGTACTTCTTGTGGACGCGTGGCTAGGGGGCGCACAAGAGCTCAACCTAGAAGGTAGGATAAAGGATACCAGAGAAGTTGTGGCAGCACCAACCACTCGGGGCGCGAGATAGCAGCTGGCTAGACCGTAACCGCTAGGTAGGTCCAATGTACGGCGCCTAGGGTGCTAGTAAAGCCTGAATGGTTCTAGCTAAACCACGAGGTTGACAGTAGAAACCCAGTGGTCGTAGACTTAGTTAGAAGGTGCTTAACTTTACAATGTAGTGAGAGAAAGAGCGCCACGGTCACCTTAAGGGTGAGCGGGGCTAGACCTCTGGCGTGTTATCCACGTGTACCACGTTGAGGTGCCACCAATCTGGTGCACCTCGCAAAGATATCTATCACTATTAACTACTGCAGATTCTATTCTATCGGCCTATTAGTCTATTCTAGTAGCCACATCAGGACCCACGGGGAACTCCACTCCCTGTACTATAGACCCCCTTCCTAACGACAGGCACGCCCTCGGGCCTGGTCAGCGAGAAACTTTCCAACAGACGACGGTTCACTACCTTGGTATCCGTAAGTTTGATCCATTTTCTGCTTTGATCTATTATCATACACTGTTTCGTCCCACTCTCACATGTTCTCGCGCCATCTCCAGGCTTCCATTTCTTCTCCGTTTTTTACTTAGTCTTGCTGTTCCGAAGTGGTTGTAGCTTTTCGTAATATCCCAGCTGCAATCCGGTCTCTCCAATTGGTACTCTTCGTTGTACCAATTGGTGGAGTTCGAGTCCTTCCGCAAGCATTTTGTGTCCGTTTGCGGCCTTCCCAACTGGTTTCTTCGCCGTCCAACTAGAAATATCCGTAGCGCTCCACGAATTCCGTTCGGTGTCTGCCTTTCCTTTTATGCGTCGTTCTCATAGGGCCCTCTTGGTGCAGACACCTTTTTCTCAATTGGAATGAGAGTTCCTCACGGAGGAACTGCATCAGTGGAACGAGAATACCTGGCTGGTATTGATACGATTTGACCAATACCAGCATGGTAAGTGCGTTACCACTTGGTAAGCCGAAGTGCATCTCCTCCAAAAACCTACATGGTCTCTTGGATTACCTGGCTTTTACTTTCGGTGTTCGGGTCCTTCTCTGAAACCAATTTTCAGCTGAATGAAGTCCAATTGGATTGTGGTGCCCGAATGGGACATTGCACTCCGTGCGTGAGAGTCCTCGTCTCAATTCCGGTCGGTCACCCTCTTCACGCATCCTAACGCTCCAGCCGGTAGTCCAGTTCATTGATCACCAGTGCGGTCCCGTCGTTTTCTCAATAGATAGAAGTCGTCACCCTCAGGGTGGACCATTTGGTAGAATTCCTAAGCGCTTCACACAACCGTAAACGCAAATTACCTGTCAGGACAGCTTAGCGGTTGCGCAACCAGTTTTGTCACCCGCCAGGTTTGTGATTGACCAAAGGGTTGCATCGCGTCTCATCAGTCAGCCGAGTGACCCCTATCTATTGGCGGAGCACGTGACCCCTCGTTTCAGCCCTTCGTCCGCCCCTCCAACTGAGGTTTCCGTTTGTGTAGAATGTACCAGTGGGTCGCCGTCTTCGAACCTCATTTGGTGCCACATACGTAAGGTCCTGTGTTTTAGTACCTATTTACCGATCGGGTTTTTTCATCTTCTTCCTCTTCTTTAAGAAACCACGTGGTCTTCTAGTTAGTCCTCTGAGGTAGGAGGCAAAAACCTTTTATGGTATGGATTTAGTGTGCCATTGGGCACCCCACTCGGTTCGCTCCGAATTACTTCACCAAAAAGTACGTCTTGCTTCTTCTCCATATCCACTACAATGATCCCCAAACTTCCTCATCGTATGCCGTCCAAATATCGTATCATTTCTCTAAGTGAAATCACAACAATAAATTATGATAAACTACACAATTACATAAACATCTGTCATCCATAGAATAGTTTCTCTTTCGCAGATAGGTCTTCAATTCGTAGAAACACGGTAATTATAACAGCTTAAAACATCGCAGTTCGAACCACAACACTAATGATCGTCGTGTTCTACTTCTTTCTAACGAATTGCATCAAAATAGACGACAAACATGCTAAGCAGACTCTCCAATTTATTCAAGAGACCGATGAAGCTCGGCGGGCTGAAATCAATCGGTTTTCCGACGACAAATACTATGAGTTCGATGAAGATGGGGGTTCAGAGCGACCAGTTTTTGACATTTTTTATGAGGCAGAAGGCGAAGCAGGAATAATGAATATGGTTAATTTTACAAAACTCCAACTCGAATTCCTCTACAAACGGTCCAAAAAGTTTAGAATGAAAGCATGGAAGAAAGGACATGGCAATAAGTCTTTAATTTCCTGCTTCGGTATATTGTTCACTACTTTGACATTCTGTAAAGTAGGCAGGACATGGGATTCGTTAGCCCGTCTGTTTCGGATGAAAACTGCAGCATTTCAGCGTTCTGTTACAAAACTTATTCGACTTTTTGAAACCGAATTCTTTGTCGACTACGTTGTATAAATGGAAGAAATTTTTACTATGTCACATGTAACAAAGAAGAAAAAGCTTTTCAAATATTTTCCGCATGCTCGGTATGCATCAAATGTTATTTTTCTGCACGGAAACCGTCCACTCTGCCCAATAGAAGATGGAAAAGAATACTATAACGGCAAACACAAACTGGACGGAGAAAAGGTGGAGGTTTCAGTACTTTCTTTTGGTTTGGCAAAAAATTGTTACGAATTTCAACCGGAATCTGTCGCGGACTCTACAATATTTCAGGAAAATTTACGTTTTTACAAAGAAGCTCTAATAGGTAAGGATGCAGAGAAGTCCTTAAATATTGTGGATGAAACAAATGAACAGGAATTTGAGTCCTGGGGAGTGCTCATGGAAAAAATCTACGGGGGAATGGAGATGTTTATTCGTTGCAATGTACCAAAGAAAAAGCACAAAAGAGATTTTTAACATTTTTGGACAGTCGCCGTAATAGAAGCGTTGCATCAGATAGAATAAATGTAGAAAACTACTTTCGTAGACTGGAGAACTTGTGGAGTCTACTAGGAAAGAAGTGCACGTGGGAACGCTCGATCTTTCGCTTCTTTTTCAGGTTCTTGTTGGCGTTAACAAACTACTATGTATTGAAGAATCCTTTTTGCCAAGAGGATGGTAAGATTCGCAGAAAATCTCAAAAAAGACTTTACACGATCGGTTTGAAAAATGAAAGGACATGCAAAGAAGCTAGAATTCGCTATAAGACACGACGCAGAACCAATATTTTGGGAGATTCTACAAATGAAAGGCACGAAAGTGGTGTCCTCTCAGAATATGGGAACATTCGGAAGAGTGCTGAAGATTTGTACCGTGCTATTGAAGTGGAAACTGGATCTGATGAAAATACTGTGCCACCACTCAACCTGATTTACCCGTATCTGAATTGATTGAGTTATCTACGATCGCACTGAGCGATTGCATATTATGTGTAGGGCAATGCACTTTGGCACTTTGTAGGGGATGAAAACTCATAAGTTTCAGTCATCCCTCGCGGGAAATTGGCTATTTATGAACTGGAGATGTGTGCGTACTGTGCTGCATGGCCCCCTTTGGTAGGGACTGTTATAGAATTTTGGCACCTAATCTAGAATTATTCCGGAAAGCCAATTGTGCCACACGTGGCATGGAATTTGAGTATAGTTAGATATTCATTTTTGGGCCACACAGTAGCACAGTACTTAGGGGGATCGAGCTGGCGCTCGCTCCCCTGTCACTGAACTCAACTCGTGTTCGGCGCTGACTTTGATCGTTTGCTCGAGTACTTTGCCTCCTTCTTAGAAAAGGCTCCGTTAGCACAGACTTGTCATCCGACCGGCTCCACCGAGGAAAAGCGTTGCGACGCATACCATATCGCTTTATTATTTGTTTGGGTCCATATATATATGTTTATTGTCTGACCTGCCAGGTACACCTCTCCGCCCCAGTATTGGGTGTTCTTTTGTTGCTTTTCGTACCACTCGTCTCACGAGTATTGCCTCTTTCGTTGGGGTCCCTGTTTT
Organism: Gracilaria gracilis; assembly: GCA_030374805.1. Classification (NCBI taxonomy): domain Eukaryota; phylum Rhodophyta; class Florideophyceae; order Gracilariales; family Gracilariaceae; genus Gracilaria; species Gracilaria gracilis. The sequence continues at coordinate 774,943 of JARGSG010000202.1, read as the reverse complement.
CATCCGTCTCCGGATACCGCGCGTGGCACTCGCGTGCCATGTCTGCCGATATCATTGCTGATCGCTTCTGGTCACTCCACCACCGGATTCTTCGTTTCACACCTCGCAGGTTTACCAGAATCTCCCGTGCAGTTACACCCACATCTTGGGAATCACGAGGGCTCTATCGCCGGTCTACCTCCTCAGAGAGTGGATTTCGAACACCCATAGGGTCTTCCCGTTCGCGGGTGTTGCTGTACACTATGTTGCTTATTTAGGAAAAGATTGACGATCTATAGAATACTATAGTTTTTAAGCTACAAACAGTATTATATACGTTTCTAAACTCTACCTAAATGGATGTTTATGGCTCTTTTGTTGCTTTATATGCATAAGAAAATCTTTTCTAGGAGATAAAAACAAATAATGGTGGAGTTCTAATGGTACCAAAAACGCAGAAACACCTTTTGGCCTGTATCTCCAAAATTAAGCGGTTTCAGCGGCTGAGAATAGCTGCTTTGCGCTCCCGACACCGTCATAATACCTAGATTTTTTATCCGTGCCGGCGCGTAGGCACTACACACCATAGCGTATACCGAATCGGTTATCTCACGCCGTGCAGAACCATGTGGTGCACAACCTCCGTAGCCAAACCAATTTAAATAATTTGATCTGCATGCAAAGGATGGGCACGCGTGTCGTGCCCGCGTCGCGCGGGTGCCGCACACATGTGGCACGCGTGCAGCGCACATGATGCGCGCGTGCAGTAGCTGCTGGTTCCGGCGCGCTTGCTTGCAACAATCGCGCTCTTCCTATTTGTCAAAGTCCTTCACGAAAGGGTTTGTTACCAGTTCGGTTTGCGTGTCTTCTAACATTTGGTTCAGTGGCTTGTGCTGGCTCTTCACCAAACCGTTGGCGACCAATTCGGTTTGCGATTCCATTTCCAATTGGTTCGGCGAGCTATGCATTTGGTGGGATACGTTCTTCGTGGTATCGAAAACCATTTGGTTTGTTTCATTTCCGGCAATGGACTCCAAGAGCTACTCGTCCGACTGATGGACATTGACCTTTTGGGCTGGCTTGTACGACAGTACACCCACCTTAAAGGTTTGCCGGGGAGTCCATTTGGGGACTGTAATTCGCATCATGTCCAGTATGGTCTTCTTCAACCTCCATAGATTCTGTATGACCATTTGGTGCGATGCCACCCTCAGCAATTCTGGCGTCTCCCGCGCGAGCCCTAGTTTCCATTTTGTGTTTAACCGCCCTAAGTATAACCAATATAAGGTCAGTGGACACATTGTTGTGTTTTCTATATTGTAGGATTGTCACCATTCGGTCAGATGCTCTCGAGATCTGGTCGAACTTGATAGGAATTTGTATCTTTCGGTAGCAGCTTAGAATTCACCTCACGGTCAAGAACCTTATCGCCAGCCTCATCTTCCGATATCAGTAAGGAACCTTTTGGACTGCGACGGCTTGAACATCTTCTGGTTATTGACTTCAGTCTTTGCCGACTTTTAAACCAGAACTTATGGTCTTTTACTCTGGTGCTTGCAGGCATCAGTGTTTTCTGTGCTCCAACCGACCACAGCGGCAGTTACATAACCAATTGGTACTCATAGTTCTATAGACGGTATCGGAGTGTTCTTCACTGTCCTGTATGGCTTCCGACAGATGCGCAACCAGGTTCATATTAACCAATTGGATCTCACAATGTGTGGGCGGAACCAGAAGTTAGAAGGTCCCGATTGGTGTGCCATCCGGTATCCTTTGCCTACCCAATGGGTGGAGATGCATTCCACTTACCAAAAAGGCAGGATAAACGTAATGCACCTCGATGGTTGAAGCTTCTTCGATGTAAAACATAAGTTCATGTCGCGCTACCAGGTGGTGAATTCCTTCAATTCTTCTCCCTTCTGTGGTTCTATTAGAGTTAGAAAATTTTTTGGGGGGTGTTATAGTTAATAGACCGTCAGGTATGCGTTCGAAAACTTCTTCTGCATCCCCATCTTATTCCAGATGTCTTTCAGCGATATGCACAGAACCAAGAGGGGTTCCTGGCTTCCGTCCTCGCTAATACCCTTTGAGGAAGTCGTTATAGATATTACCAGTAGGTTTCACTGTGATATAAAGCTCTGTGCAATCGCTTGACCGGACGGGTACATATCCTGATATAGTATACATATGACCAACTATGGTGTCAACCGTCTCTTCCTTCCCAAGTGGTTGACTTTCCCTAGGGGTATATTGCTATTCACCTGTTGGCTCGCATTAACCTGAACCGAAGGGTCAATTGCTACGGTTCCCTCACCAGTACGGCGTAAGAGCCCGCTCCGATATCGAAACAGGGAAGCGTAGGGTGCCATTTGGTTTCCAGTAAACTTAAGGGTGATATTTGCCTTGTGGATGCCCTGATTTAGAAAGCAGTTAGATACTAGTCGGTATGGTAACTTTTTTCAATCTGTGACTACAGTTTTATCATCACGAATGTCATAACTAGAAATAAATGGTATTGGCTGGCCTTCCGAAGGAGGCCGGTCGGGGTGCCCTTCACCCCGATTGGTAGGCGTTACCCGCCTGCTGAGGAGCTGTTCCAATAGGATGGCCCTGATCCCCTCCCGTGACCAGATTAACCGTTTCTGGCTGAAGCACAATGCCCTGGAACTGATGGCTCATCAGTTGAGGTTGGTTTCCACCTGGGTTTTCATAAAAGACCCGATGGTTTGGCTGACGCACTTGTAGGAGTTCGGAGCGTACCTGCGGGACTACATTCGGACACTTAGTATCCAAGTGGTGTGGTGACAGATAAAACCAGCCAAGGAGACAACCATTAGCGGGATCCTTAAAGTTGATGGAATTCGGGCGCTGTGGCCGCCCACTTTTCTGTTGAGAACCATTCGGAGTCCTGTAACGTATTGAAACCGCCTGGTATGAGGTTTGAAGACTATGATTCTGCCTCTTGTATGGTACAACGAAAACCTGCTGGTCCTTCCCTTTTTCCCAGTACCATAATGGTCGTGGTAGAGACCAAAGAGGCTCCAGAGACCATTGTGGTGGTCCATTTGGAAGAAGGTGTGGCGGTCATTGGCATACCTCTAGCGCTAACTAAATGGACTGCAGCACCAACCGGTATCACTTCTGGCGCCATATCTTCCGAAGATGGTGAATCCTCTACCTCAATAGTTTCCTTCTTTCTCATTAAAGGTTCTGGTACCGTGCTGGTGAGACGTTTACCTGCATGGTGCGTTTCATCTAACGCTTGCGCATATCGCGCCAGCGCGATGTAGTCCACCGTTTGGTTTGTACCGAGGTAGTTTCTCACTTGAGACCAAATGGACTTGTCGATGTTGTCTGCCAGCATCGATTTCAACTTCGTAGTCGTAAAGAAATTACCGCAACGGGATGCCATCTCAAAAGCGACTTTGCGAAATCCGTTTTGGTTTGTCGAGACCTTTGATGGTAACTTAAAACTTCTGCGTACGCCTCTTGAATCACCTCATTGGTTGCGTAAGTTCCCAAAAGGTAGTTGTGGATCTCGCAATAGGTTCGAAACATCTCCGTATGGGTTTCATCCACCACCAGATTATTCCCCTGCATCCTGCTGTGGAGCAGAGAAGCAGCATATTCTTTAAGGTAGAACTGAAATAAACACATTGAAGCTCCTTCTGAAAACCCGTTCTGGTCACATGCGATCTTGAACCTTTGAAGGAAGTCAATGATCGCGATGGGATCATCACCTGTAAAGGTCGTATCACCCATCTGGAGACTAAGCCGTTTATGCTGCTTGGTTGTTTTCTCAGCAACCGAACTGGTGTACTCAGAACTTCGATTCCGTAACCTGTAGGTCCTGTAATCAACCGCGTTGATGAAAAGATCATTCAGCAGTTCCACAACCCTCAGGTCACAATCCGTGTTGGAATTAGACTCCGACGAGTGCTGGTGCCACCTGGTCTTACTCTTACGGTCTTTTTTCACCTTCTTCGGGTGAGATTAATTCTTCCTCTTTTTACTTTTACGGTCGTCGTCGTCTTGCGAATCCGAAATGTGGTCGTAGCTCGAAGAATCTGAGCCCGGCCCGCAGATCGTTGTCTTCCTCCTATTGGGTTTTTTCTTCCTTTCGGCTTCCATCGCGGCTCATCTCCCTCGTCTCACGGCCCACCACCACCAGGATTCCTCTTCTTGTCGTCCTGTATGTCTCTATCATTAGGTTCCGGGAGGTATGTAAATCTTGGGCCCTCTTCATCTTAAGGCGCTGCCCTGTTCCGGAGTAGGTCGCTTGGCTTCTCACCCATTTGGTCAATAGGAAGGTTGGTTTGGACAGCCTTTGCAACCATATAGACCTGTGGCTTCCCTTGAATGTTTGGAGACAACACCGGTACGGTCTGCGGTTCCCGCAGGGGTACCGGATGGTATTTCTGTAGGGTCTGCTGCACCATTTGGACATCGTAGTCCCGAGCATCTTGCTCCAGGAATTAATATACCAACGTAGGTACTCAATCGGCCAGTTCCTGAACCGTACGATCGATGACCATTCTGGTAATTTCCTCCAAGTCCAAACGAGGCACAACCACCTTGGGTTTTTCTTCTTCTCTTAAAACCAAGTGGTCAGACTTGGCGCCCACTGGAGATTCGGCCTCTGCCCCATCGGTCGCCTGGGGAGCGGCATGTCTTGCCCTCTGATCCCTCCATTTACCTTCACGGTATTCTCTCTCAATACGTCCTATGCGGTTTCCAAGACTGGTCAGACAAAAGAAGAGGATGGGCGTTTCCCCGTTCCTCGACTCTATGAACCCTTGGATTGTGTAAACGGAGGCATATCCAAATAGGTAAACTGGTGATCCACGAAATCACTTTCCAGTGATCCTCACACTCCCAACGGTATTCCAATTTCACTTCCTTCCTTTCAAAAACTTCTTTTCGGGCCAATTGCTAATTCCATAATTCTAAGTCGGGAGACCAAAATATGGTATAACGGCATATGCCATAAACCAATGGGTTAGTTCGTGTGGACGCGTAACTAGAGAGCCCACGAAGGCTCAACCTAAAAGGTGGGATAGAGGACACCAAAGATGGTGTTGCAGCACCAACCACTCGGGAGGCAAGATAGCAGATGGCTAAACCGTAACCGTTAGGTAGGTCCGGTCTACGGTGCACAACGTGCTAGTAAAGCCTGAATTGTTCTAGCTAAACCACGAGGTTGCAATCTGAGTAAACAACGGAATCAATGTATTCGATGGCTGAAACACTTAGAAAGACCCAGCCGCAATGCAAAGAGTAACAAGCGCACTGAGCCACCATGATTGAGGCTTTCCACTTAGGTAATATGCTCGAATGCGACTGAATTCTTCATGGGGGGATTGCGATAAGTGCGTATATGCATATGATCCTAATTTATGATTTCCATGCTTCTTAGTGACACCCAATAACAGAAGTTTGACTCCCAGAGTCCGGGAGAGCGATTCTAGTCCCCCAGTGTTATTTGAAGAGCTCCCCAACTCAGGAAAGCGATATTGATTGAAGGATCTGCACAAAACTCCTGGGTCCTCTGGACTTCGCTACTTCTGCTTCACTTGATTTGATGAAAGAGTCACAGCCATTTTAGCACTTTTCGGGCACACGTCACTTCCAGTAACGGAACCATCCTTCTTGAAGTCCAGCACATAATCCGAAACAGAAAAGCAACTGAACGTTTCACCCGATTCTGCATGCACTTCTCCTCCAACTTATACAGGTTGATCACTAGATCGAAACCTATCCTGCTCAACAGCAAGCTGTTCTCTATTTTCTGCTAAATCATTTTCTTGAGTTGCGAGAAGACGGTTTTCAAGACTTTCTTGCTTTGTGACCATGATGCCCAACCTTCTTCCCGTCAATTCCTGAGGTGAGTAAGATTGTACCGGTTGCCATTCCGTAGCAGGTGAAACAATTAGGGAGCTAGCTGAAATCTTCAGGTCAGGGTCCTTTGATGACGTTCTGACTTCAGAGTTCTGACTGAATTTCTGCGGAGGGACCCACGCTTACCAATTCACATACTGAATAGACTGATACGAGCTGGTTTCCTCACAGTTCTGATGCGAACCATCTGCCCAAGTATTCTTCACGAGCGAATAGAACTCAGCGACTTCCTGGGCCAGTTCCTCCCCATTTTCTTCTAACGGGATTAAAAACCTTTGACAGGGCTCCTTCTGCAAGACTTTTGATTCATATGATGGAACAATAGAAGCTCCGCGACATCCAAAAGTCTCCATCACGTTGGCAAATGACTTCACAATTTTCTTCAATGCATCATATTCCTCTGATTTGCAATAGAAAAAAAACTTTTCTAGCTCAGGAAACTCCAAAATTGCGTCTCGAAGCATTCCAAAATTAGCTTGCGAATCCAAACCTGTTTGATCGAAGATAGAATCCTTCTGGCTCATGGAACTTAGGAGATCCTTACAATCCCGACGAATAATGATCGCTTGATCAATAATGACCACTAAATCTTCAAGAACCCCAAAGCACTCGATCAATGCGGATCCGACTTTCTGACAGTCCTTCGCTTCTTCATACAAAGAACCATCCACGGCATACTTTTCATAATAAACATCAAAAGCCTCTCTCTTGAGGAAGCCCAGAAATTTTGAAGCTCGAGCACTATCCTCAAGGTTAGCTGCCGCAAAATTCTTGAAATAGAACAAAAGCTTCTCCACATCGATATTCTATCCATCGAAGAAGCTCATACAATACACGGGAGAATCGATCCCTCCTCGAGAGTACCATGTGGACGCCCTTTTTGTAGAGCAAACCCCGCGAACGGGAAGAACCCTGTGGGTGTTCTAAATCCACTCCCTGAGGAGTTATTACGGCGATAGAGCCCTCGTGACTCCCAAGATGTGGCTTTAACTCTACGGGAGATTAAGATAAACCTACGAAGTTTGAGAAGAAGAATCCGGTAATGCAATGAACAGAAGCGACCAGCAATGATATCGACAGACATGGCGCGCGAGTGCCACGTGCGGTATCCGGAGACGGATGGAAAAAGGGAACCCAAGTAAAGGAGAAATACTCGTGAGACTAGTGGTCCGAAAAGCAACAAAAGAACACCCAATGCTGGGGCGGAGAGGTGTAACTGGCAGGTCAGGCAATAAACATATATATATGGACCAAAAAAATAATAAACCAATATGGTACGCGTCGCAACGCTTTTCTTCGGTGGAGCCGGTTGGATGACAAGGCCGTGCTAACGGAGACTTCTCTAAGAAGGAGGCAAAGTACTCGAGCAAATGCTCAAAGTCAGCGCCGAACACGGGTTGAGTTTAGTGACAGGGGAGCGAGACCCAGCTCGCTCCGCATAAGTACTGTGCCACTGCGTGGCCCAAAATAAATATCGAACGACACTAAAATTCGATGCCACGTGTGGCGCAATCAGCTTCCCGAAATCAACCTAAATTAGGGGCAAAAATTCTAAAACAATCCCTACTTAAGGGGCCATGCTGCACAGTACGCACAGGCGTGCAGCTCATAAGTAGCGAATTCTCCACGACGGATGACTGAAAACGTATGAGTTTTCATCCTCTACAAAGGGCCAAAGTGCATTGCACTACAATTTTCGATGCAAAAAAGAAACGACTTGGGTGGTGACAAACCGTGGAGAGGACACACAAATGTAGCTCGAGAGTACCACTCCAAAGAGAGCAAAACAAAACACCGTAGCTTAGTAGCCTGTACATCATTTTGCAAAACGACAAAAATTCAACAACTGGCAACCAAAAGCAACACGGCCACAAAAACAACACGACACGGTACCCACTCTTTCGAAGAGTCCGTCAACTTACAAAATACAAAGGACCACAGACCAACCTGAACCTCTGACTGGGAAGGGGGCTGCGATCAGTTGAATGAAACGGACAAAAGCCAACAAACATGATCCATTTCAGATTCTAATGCGCAGCTCGAGTCCTACTGCGAAGCACTAAATTTATCCCAGGACAGGAAAGTGCGACAGAGATAAATGGATAATGAAATGCTTCTCGACGAATCCAACAAGAAACAATACCTAATGACTGAAAGCAAGAAAAAGAAGACCGCCTTGAGGAATGTGGGGGATGCCAAGCAGCAAACCAGTGAAACACAATCAATAGAAGCAAATGGATCGTTCGTGCGACCAGAAACTTAGGTCGATCACGGAGCAATTGAGAATGTAGAAACTAATGAGAACGAACACGCACAACCAAACTTGAAGAGTGCGCGGTTCATGGACTGATGTAAAGCATAAAGAAAACAATACAACACCAGAATGAAATAGAAGTGCGGGAGACCAAAACGCACTATAGGGAGGAAAAGGGGAAGGAACAGATGACGGCGAAGAGAGGAAGTGAACGTGCCCAAGGATGGGGTGGGTTGCCAAGGGAGGAGATGGGCTGCCCGCTTCGCGGTCGGGGGTTTATATAGACAAATGAAATATTGCATAGCTTCCAATCATGCATATGACATGTCCTCAAACTACACGAATATATAGGGTTTCCAATGGGGCATGCCCTGGAGATAACCTTTTAGCAGGCATTTTCAGATGGGTTCCACTTAGACATCTTTTTCCAGCTCAACACTTCTTCTGACGCACAGGTTATGTAGTACAGTGGGAGGCGCCCAATTGGTGGTTGAATAACGTTGAGAAGTGCGCCACGTGGGTTGCTAATCAGAAATCCAACTGTAGAAATAACCATATAGGACAGCTAATATAATTACTAAAATAGAAAGATATTTTAAAGAGGTGCCCCATTAAAGTGGCACTTCGACGTGGTAGACGTTGGTACCACGCTAGAGATTGAGCCCGAATCAACCTTAAGGTGAGTGTGGCGCTCCCTCTCCACTGAATTGCAAAGTCAAGCACCTTCTGGCGAAGTATACAACTACTTGGTCTCTACAGTCAACCTAGTGGTTTAGATAGATCTTTTAAGGCTTAACTATCTCGCCCTGCTCCGTACTTTGGACCTACCTAACTGATACGGCTAGGTGCAGAGGTATCTCGCGCATTCAGTGGTCGGTTCTGCCCCACACCAATCGGTGCCCTCTATCCTGCCTTCTACGTCGAGCCCTCGCGCGCTCCTTTGTCCCGCATCCACACGAACTACCCAATTGGATATAGCTCCTGCTGTTGTGCCGCATTTGGTCTCCCCACCTAGAATTGTGGATTTTCCAATTGGTTTGAACAGGTGTAACCGAAAGAAGGACTTGGATAATGGATTGCCGTTTGGTTTGTGGGACCGCTGAGAAGCGATTTTATGGATCATCAGTTTACCTATTGGATATGCTTACAAAACCTACAAGGCCTATCTTGGATGAACCCGAGGAACGACCTCGCAGGAATACCGTTTTGGTTCATGCCGATGACGGGAAGCAGACGGCAAGCGAAGCCGCTCGCCATTCAATCTGGTTGGTGCACGTCGATGAAGGGGATTAGATAGCTCGATATGCCGCTTCCCCGACGAACAAACCAGCAAACCAGTTGGGTCCTGTCGACGCCGGCGAGGACATGGCTAGATATACCGCTTTCCCAACGTGCCAATTGATAGGGACCGAAGCTCCGTGCGAAGTAAACCCCGGAGTCGCCTTTGACCAGTTGGTATTCGTCTACGAGTGTAGACCACCGTATTGGTTCAGGCCGCGAAGGGGAGAAAACGGCGTTGTATGTCGCCTCGCTGGCTACAAATGTGGCGGACACCGCATCCCCGGTGGGGACGGAGAGCAGGTGCCACATCTGACCAATTGGTGTATCTTGAAGTGGAAGAAACCGAGATGAGAGGACCAAGCTTGGCCTTAGCGCGAATGACCACAGTGGTTGGTGATAGAGCTGCCCCTGAGGTGGCCCCTGATATACCCCTGTTGGTCTGGCAGTCCGTCGAAGAGGAAGATCGATGGTACACTGACCAACTGGTACGAGAATGCTTGCTGGAAAACAAACCTGTGTCCCTGCAGGAATCTCCAACTGGTCTGATGCTCGCTCTTTTCCCGCAAGGTCTTCTCAAGGTCCAATTGGTAGTGGAGGTGGTCCAGCCTTACCTTCCAAAAAACCAAATTCATGAGAAGCAACGCGACCTATGCCGTGGTGCAATGACCTTCCGGAACCAACTGGTAGAGCCATAGAGAAGAACAAGTAGAAAAATCCTGGTGTGGTCGTCCGTCAGACGCGGAGAACGTGCCGCGACGGTGGCCAAAAGAAAAGAAAAACATAATTGGAAGAAGAAGAGGAGCGTTCTTAGGTCGGGCTCCCACTCTTCAAGCTCCAACATTGATTCTGTCTCTTCCAGTAATGGTGAAGAACGTTGAGGAATTTGACCTGGAAGGATAACCACAATGATGTGGGAAGTCCAATGAATAAAACCGAACGGTACGCTCTGCTGGAGTCACACTCCAACAAAAGAGTAGCCTTCGAGGTTCTGAGAAGCTTGACGCTCTCTTTTGACTGGCTTATGCCTTTGGGGCCCAATGGGCACGGAACGACTCTCTAGAAGACACCAATGCGGTTTTCTAGAAAAGAAAAAAGCATCACCGGAAGCTCAACCGATTGGTATTACCACTGTACTCAACAGCGAAAGACCATATTGGGTACTGAGTTCCTACAGAGTTCCAAGACTGGCATCCACCGAGTGAACAAGGGGGTCGGACAGTACCATAGAAATGGTGAGCTCCATTGAGGTATATCTGTGGTTTCATTGACACACCATTTGGTTCTGGGTTTCGACGGCGCGGAGCCACTTTGTACCGTTCCGATAGCCATTGAGGCTTCTCCGCTTTAACCACTTGAGATTGAGCCGATCTTGGACTGCCCCTTGCTTCAGAGCAAGTGAGAAACCAGTTGGGTTCACGGCCGGATCCAGCTCGGAGATAGAAGGCCAATTGGTACCACACGGTTCACTCCATTCGCCTTCAGTCGAGATAGCGATGTCGATTCCCCACGGGCGTTAGATCACGATGAACCAGTTGGTATTAAGTAATGCCGTTACGATAGACCGTACTGGCTTCTACTCTCACCAATTCGGTGGAAGCCAGGAAGAACCTGGTGTGGACCTAGTGCTGGAGTGGGAGATGGAAGTCCATTAAGGTGCTGGGCTCCTTTCGTGCATCGGCTCTGTACCTCCCACCTTCCCGGAACTGGAAACCATGTGGTGAGCCAAGAGAAAGTATGGGGGAAACCTGGGTGGTAGGGTTGAGCACTCTGGCGCTCCGTCAATACCAATTAGTGATCTCGAACCGTTGGAGGTAGTTAGACACCATAATGGTACTTCTCCGGTACGCGGCCTCACGCTGATACGGAAGTCTGAAGGCCATGAAGGAGAATCCATGAATAAAAAGGTGGGTAGCGCTTTGCAAAACTGCTCCTATAAGGAAGTTGAGGGGTGGTACGCCGGACACCTTGTAGAATCTCCAATTGATCGTAGATGCATCCCAAAAGGTTTCAAATATTGAGCACGGTGGTAGGGATGAAAATACGAGCGCAAGGATGTCCTGCGTTTCGTGAGACTCAGATGACACTTTACCATCCGGGCAACTCTCCAAACCACATTGGAGAAGGAAATTAGGGAAACTGGGAAGAATGCGTTCTCCCCCGCTAGCTAATAACTACTGACTGAGTGGTAACTAATAGCTACTTACCGAATGGAAGCAATGAACTGCTAACAGTCGAATGGCAACTCGCGAAATATTTTTTTGGTAGCTAATGAACGAACCATAAGGGAAAGGAGACGTGAACGTACCTACGAGGTGGGAACCGTGGTGGTTGACAATGTAGAACGCGTTGCGAAGAGCTTTTCACACGCTCGCGATCTTTGGTAAAATCGATCGCCGTGCCTGCCTGTCCTTTGGTGTGCTAGATCATCGAGCATGCAGGTGCGCTTGACACCAGAACCAACGAGGAGGCTCACAGGACCACCTGGACACGCTTCCAACAAGGGCAAACCGTCAAGAATAGACGCGCGTATCTCGCACGTGCGCGGCCGAAAGGTGCAAGTCAAAAAAATTGTGTTTTGACGACTGCGGAGGTTGGCGGCCGATTTGATTCGTCTGCCGTGGGCGAGTAACCGTTTGGGTTCACAAATTTTGTGTAGTGCGCGCGCGCCGGCCGGTTAAAAAAATTTAAGATTTTTGCCCGCGCCGGGAGCCCAAATCGGCTATTCTCAGCCTCCGAAAGCGCTTGGTTATCGAAATACAGGCCAAAAAGGTTTTAGCCGTTTTCGGTACCATTTGGAGGGGTAATTTCTGCGTCGGAAATTTTGATTTGCCTTGCAAGTAACGTTTTGGTCAACGCGCCACGCGCGCCCACATACGGCCTTACAGGCAGCGCAAAACCAATGGATACATTGCTGGATGCTGCGCTGGAGCGCGTAGCGGGTGGTGTGGCCATTCTTGTGTGAGTAGCGCAGACCAGTGTACGTCATGGTCTGTCTACAATGATTCAAAGCCAATTGATAGTAGCTATGGTTGTACTGGTGAGAAAATGGAAGCAGAGAAGAAAGGAGCGCGATAACACCAGCTGGTTTGATCAACTACCCCTATTGGTGGAATCATTGGACCATCGTGGTACGCTGGTCCAAGGAAGAGGAAGGAGTGTCAGTGGACTTCACTATTCGTTCCAAACGGTTTACCAAACGATTTCGTTAATGCCAGTTGGAGGGCTAAAGCCATATGGCAAGCAAGCCCGTAGGTTGACGAAAAAGGGATTTTCAGATGGCTTAAAAAGCCTGTTACCATAGGCAGGTATAGAAACGAACCAAGTGGCGAGAACCAATAGGAAAAGGAAGCAAAGTACTGCAAAGCAGAGAAACCAATTGTGAAGCACAATAACCGTTGTGTCTACTCTGTAATAGGGAGGTCGAATGGTTTGCGCTGCAGTTGGGACTACCAATTGGATGAATACCTTACTGGAAATTACCGCAGAGGTTGAGCAAACTACGCAGTAAATGGCAAAGGGGTTGGAGTTCCAAATGATATGCTGACCAAACAGGTTTGGGCAGAGATATGTGGAGGAAGAGGATAACCTGAAGAATTTGATGAAGTGATATCGGAATTCCTTGGAGGGTTTTGTACGGCTTTCACCACATGGTTCAGGAGCAGCTGTACGGTCATGACCGGAACGGGTTTGGAGTATCCACCAGAAGAAAGAGAGATCACATGGGTAGGAGCGCTAGAGAACCAACAGTTCGGTATTCCCAACGGCTAAGACTGTCCATTTTGAATCTTAGCTCCATGGTAAGATTTGAAGCCAATTGGGCAAGACAAAGAATCCCGTTCAGGATTTATGAACGTCAAGCAAATGGGAGGATGGTGTACCAATGAAGAGGTGCCGAAACCCAACAGTCATACGAGTCCCCACTTTACTAGTACTACTAGTAAACAGGGGACTAGTACAACCGAACGGTGCGTCAAAGGCCCCAAAGTGGCTTGGATATATGGACTTCATTTGAAACCATAGTCCCATTGCAAGCAACCAACTGGGTCTATCACTGAAACGCATGGGTCCATCTGCAATAATCCGTATTGGAGACCAAAAATAGCCTGGTTTCCCTCTATGGGTTTCAGAACCAGCTAGTCTACTGTGTGTAAACCTGGTGATGTCCTGAGCTTACGAAATAGGTTTCGTGATGCACCATCAAGGTAGAGCTTCGAAAAGCAACCTGTTGGTATTGGTTATGGAATATGGAAAAGGTGCTAGTCTGGACCAATTGGTAAACTGTGCGGAAGCCTGTAAGTGTACTGAACCTATCAAATAACCCTCTCTATTTACCGTGAAGGTCTTAGATACAATGGAAGCCTGTTGGTAGGAAACAAATACTACCGAAATGGGAGGTGATACCAATTGGTTCGCTCTATTATTCTCATCATTGGAACTCCCTTGACCATTGTAGTACGCTGTTCTAAGGAAGGGGAAGGGGAGTCCGCCTCTTCACCAAACGGTTTCGTTGACACATTTTCGAGGTTCAAACCCTTATGGAAAGCAACCAAAGTGGAAACTGTATGATCCACATGTGGACAATGGAAACCTGAACCAATTGGATGAAGCTGACCTCGAAGGTGCCAAATACATATTGGCTTGTACGGAATATGAAACCAAAAGGGTCTGCGCAAAGGTCGGAACCAAGAGGCTCAGATCCCATACAGGGTATAGGCAAGGAGGCCGTCGTTGCACCAATTGGGTCACATCAACGTACCATTTGGTAGAAAGGAGGCTCTATTCCTCCGTCATCCGGGAACATGTAGAAGTGAATACCGGTATGGTCGGCGCCATGTAGGAACTTAATGATAAAACTTGCGGCACCATATTGGAACATCCGAAGTGCTACCGTACGGCCATGTTGACGCTCCGTTGGGTCCCTCAAGCTACCACAACCGAAATGGTTTGCGACCGTACGGCCACTGAGAGAAGCAATCCATTCTCCCAGGTGGTAGTATCGCCGTCCTAGAAGGAAATGGGTTTCATTCCTTTTGGATACCGAACGGATGAAGCAAGACCACTATGCTTTTCAGACCTTATTGGAAGTGAGACAAGAGGGATTCTTATGAGGAAAGCTAGGTCCAGCATGAGGTAACTGAAAGGGTATATACAGTGCAACAAAAGCCAAAACTGTTTTGCTCGGCTCTACCGAATGGTTCAATTGATGCCCCTTAACCGACTGAACCACTGAAGGGATGAGTGCTGCACGTACCGAACCGAATGGCTTATCAATCTGTTGGTAATAGGGAAGCATGATCACCCCGATAGGTAAAGAATGGCCCCAACTGGCCAGCAGTTATTCGAATAGATGTGCTACAGCTCTGGTGAGACGAGATCCCCGTTGAGGTGGATGACTACCGTGCGAGGCCCCGTACCTCTACCAAAGTAGTGCAATGGGGCTTCCCATTCGTAGGAGGCGATTCCTACTGGACTTGTCAGGTGTACGGCGCTGAGAGTGAGCTGCTCCCAACCAAACCGTATGGATGATCGCTGAAAATTGCCTGCTGGAGGAACCTAACGGTATACTCTAAAAAAGCAGTATCTCCATCGAGGGTACCAGGAATAGTGCAGAAGTTTATACATTAAATTAAGACTACCAAAAGGTGCTGACTCGCAAAGTTACAAAAACGTCTATCCTACGCCCCGCCAAACCATCCTATTGGTGACACGAACCATAAAGGTAGGAATATTTCCCTGCAGTTCGGAAGGAAGAAAGACCGCTGACGCAGCCCGATTTGCCGGCAGGGTGAGCGGACCAAATGGAAGGACCAAATGGAATTCCGTAACGGCCTCGTTGGCGACCCAATATATGGTTTCATGGCCCTCTCGGGACAAGTAACCATACGGAGAGGACTGTCACCATTAGGTAATGGACGAAATATTGTGCGATAGCCACCACGGGTTTGGCTAGCGGACGTACCAATTAGCATGGGAAGCAAAGCTTGGCAACCACCAGGGACTGTATCTCTGCTGCCTGCGTTGCAGATGTGGTAGTGCTTTCCAAGTTGTTAAAAACAAGGAGGCGGCGCCAACAACCATTCAGGGCAGAAAACAATATTGTAGCTGAGGAAACCACTTTGGGGTTTCGCTCTTTTGCCGACAGTCTGGGTGACGGTTCCGCGTGCCTTTGTGACGCCCGAAATGGTACTACACGGCAATGTGATGTGCCACACCATCAGGATTAGGAAGCAACGCTCAGCCACGAATTGGGCTGCCGAAGATACTGCACCCGTCTAGGTGAATTTCGCGCCGGAACTGGTGGACGCAAACGGCCTTCCGGAAGTAAAATCTATGCAACCAAGAGGATGCGAGCCAGTAGGTTGCAATAGCAAAAGGGGGATAGAATCCGAATTGGCGGCCACCGCCAGGAGGACCCACACCGATTCGGCTCACGACTCTGTCACCTACCAAGAAGGAAAGAGTGTTTCTGAGACCACCAGGGATACTGCATGGTGGGGAGGCCAGAACCCAAATGCAGCAAAGGGACATTTCTCACGGTGGAGTGACCGAACGGTCTAGCCGATAAACGATAATCACAGAAAAGCAATAGAACAGGGCAGGACGCACCCGCACACCAATTGGTAACGATCTCTATATATTTGGAACGCAACGACTGCTACGGGGTGGGGAGTAACCAGTCAGACGGGAAACATTTAGCTCAGCGAACGATGCAATCATAGGAGGCGCGTCGACCGAATGGAAACCAACCCATACGTATATCTACGGAACAGACTAATGGCAACCATTTAGAAAGCCGCTCACTTGGCAGCCCCGGTTCGTGTCTGTGGATAGGAAGGGGGTCTGTAGTATAGTGGAAGGCGCCCAATTGGTGTTTGAATAACGTGGAAGAGCGTGCCAAATGGGTTGCTAATCAGAAATCTAACTGTAGAAACAACCATATAGGACAGCTAATGTAATTACTAAAATAGAACGATATTTTAAAGAGGTGCCCCATTAGGGTGGCACCTCAACGTGGTAGAAGTGGGCACCACGCTAGAGGTTGAGTCCCACTCACCCTTAAGGTGAGGGTGGCACTCCCTCCTAACTGGATTGTAAAGTCAAGGACCTTCTGGCTAAGTCTACAACTACTTGGTTTCGCCAGTCAACCTAGTGGTTTAGCTAGATCTTTTAAGGCTTTACTATCTAGCCGTGCGCCGTACTCCAGACCTACCTAGCGGATACGGTTAGGTACCGAGGTATTTCGAGCCTTCAGTGGTCGGTGTTGCCCCATACCAATCGGTGCCCTCTATCCTGTCATCTAGGTCGTGCCCTCGCGCACTCTCTAGTCCCGCGTCCACACGAACTACCAAATTGGATACAGCTCCTGCTGTTGTACCACAAGTTACACCATTGCACCACCGCACCGTGAAATGTGGCGCTGCGGGCAATGTTTTTGTGGCTTGTGTGGTAGTACCAGTACGGTGGAGGCTGCCAAAGTTCGGCGTTTTAATTTTTCGTAGTGCATTACGGTTATGGTCACCATGCGCATAGATGCGCAAGACACAAACTGGTAACCGCAGCTTAATGTGAAATTGGTAAATGTCGCAGCTACATGGTGAGCGGTACAGTCAGTGATGGTGGTGACCAAGATCGGGTAGTGATTGCATGGAGAGGCAGAGACTCCACAGAGACCATATAGTTAAGCATGGCGCGCAGACGCTCGTTTCTGCCGCCATTTCTAATGCGTGGTTGCTGTGGGTGTTGCGCTCTGTTATCTTAGGTACGTGGTTAACCTACATAACAGCATCATCTACACGTGGCAACGCGGGTTGCGGCGGCAGCCTAAGATTGTTGCACGACCACCTTAACCTGTGGCGCTGGATGGTGGCAGAGACGACGGTGGTCGGTGACGGGAACGGGCGAAAGTGGCGGCTATGATGGGGGGGAAGGCCGTGGGTGCCGGAGATGGGCGCGCAAGGTTGAAGGGCACAGCGTGGAAGTTGTGTCTCTTATCTCCATTCTAGATATCCAAAAACTGGTTGGGAGGTGTCCCCGGCTGCGGGGAACATATTCCCTAATCCGCCACCACAGGTACAATTGTGGTTTTTTTTTGTGATGGAGACCAAAGATTGATGCGGCGTCGTCAAGGAATAGATGCACGTTGAATAGTGCGAATATCCTTGCATGAAACGTTGTCATCTTGGCGAAAGCAGCTATGGCGATGAGATCGGAACGGGCGCAATTAAGACGGCTAAAGCAAAATATTGCATATGGACGGTGGCACGTGGATGGACTTTGCTGCTTCTGTAGTTCGGTTGTACCCAAGAGTACGCATCCGGTGATGTGTACGCGAGGAAGTAGGTTTCGACCGCAGCGCTGAAATTCACCGGTGTACAGTAGAAGATAGTAAACGTCTCGAAATGGTAGTAGAGTACCCGTGTAGATGTCTCTAGATAACAAATGACGTCGATTCCACGTCACGTGCGAGATGCCACTCGCTCACGTTCAAATTCGAAAATCGGCGTAATTTTGTACAATGCGACGCCAGCAAACTGGAACTTGCTGTGCGTATCATCGAAACGGGCACATCCATCACATTGTGTCCCTTCGTTGCATTCTTTGCCTCTGCTGTCTGCTCCATAATACCTGCACCGCCAATTCACTGTTGCTTTCCCCCTGTATGCTTCCCTTGGGAATTGTACTTTCCAGCCTTCGCCCAGAGCCCCCGCTCTTCCCCTATCAACGTCATTCGTATCACAGGACGCCAAAATCATGGCCACAAACCGCTTGCCACCGTCAGGCACCTGCGTCCGTGCTACCACCATCTCTCCATACCACGCCTTCACGCTCGACGTTCCATTGGCGGTGCTAATTAACGCAGCACACAGTTCCGTTTATACGCCTACGCCTGTGGTTGCTCCCATTTCCTTAACGCGCACGATCGGCGATAGCACCACACCCATCCGCCCCAGCACAATACCATTGACCCGCCAAAAATTTCCCGAATGGCCACAGGCTCTCAAATACCACTGAGAGATGGTGTCCCGCAGCCTATTCGAAAACCGAGTACTGCCACTGAGAACGGCATTGCCAACCCTCATCACGTCTTCAGCGCTATCACCTTCGCCTTTCGCTTGAGTACCACGTACCGAGCACTATCCCGCACAGGACCGCCATTCTCCTTCGCCTCCATGATCCAAGCTGCTGCCGTACTAACACATGAACCACCTGCGTGCGCCGTTTGATACCGGGCGTGTATACTATAAACGTCACCCATGACCCCAGATGGGCGAGTCGGACCACGGCCTGTCAGTAGGTAGATCATCCCGGAGTGTGGCGCGCACTCTGTGGAGAGTCGCATGGTGGTTAGCTTGCGCTGGCGTGAGGTGCAGTGTCAGCTTCGTTGCTTCTCCAGGCCAGTGCGCTTAGGTGCTTGGTTGGCGACACCACACGCGAGTCCATTGCATCTGTGTTGGGTTGCAGACATTTTCAGCCTATGCGGTACATATTTCACGACTTCGGCCATCTTCAAACATCTTCGTGTTACTGATCGTCTCCGAAAAGCATAGTTCTTTCATTGTAATCGCTTCCGCTTTTGCGGTCGTCTTCGCGGTCATAGTTAGGCTGGCACTTGCGTTCGAGAGTGTGCTCTACTTTTCGGGGACAGCGAGCAGCATATGGTGTGGGGGCAGGTGGCTCGCGCGTGTCTAGTGCTTTTCGTCGAGTTTGGCGTGTCGTTCGCTATCGTCACCTAATTTGCTCACGAACCCCTCTTCTTCTGCGCCACATTCGTTATCGTTGCCAGCTCAAGCGACGGTAGTAGATGCAAAAACGCCAGAACCCATCGGGTTTCGGAACCAGTACAACTGGGAATACCCACGGCGATTGAGCTGGTTCAATCACGCCTGCGCGCAGCATTTTATCCACTCGGAATTGTTATTATTCTCTCGCTTTGGGGCCTGCCCTGTACGGGTGCTGAGCAATCGGTCTCGAATCGGGTAGCAAATCAATCCGGTGTTCCGTTGTTGTGATTTCTCCAAGAGATACGTCCCACATTGGGGTGAACTCACGCAAAATTTCGCGTAGCTTTTGAAAATGAGACTCCAGCACGTGGCCGAGGTCTAACTCTTCCAACTCTTTTACAGGGTCGAGCTTGTCGTAACTTGTGAGAGTGGCCTTTTTTCCCGAATCGTTCGTGCATTCAACCTCCTCTGGGGGAGAGATCACTTCTTCCTCACCCTCCTTAGTTGCAGATTTATCTCTTGCCATTGCAGGTTCGACGATTCCGAGTACTTTGGCAGCAGACACCTTTGTAGGGATTAATGCCGGAGGGTGTGGAAGCAACGTACCAACGACTTGGTTTTTTGCTAGGTACTGGGGCTTCTTACCAAAGTTGGCTATCAAAACCTGAAAAGGGTGGCCACCAGATATCTGGACGACCCCGTTTGCCAGGGTAAGCTGATACTTCTCGTATAAGGAGGTGAGTGGTTGGACCACCCTTAGACCAAGGGGTGCAGCCGTAACGTTGACCATCACTTGTGATTCTGGCGGGATTGCCACCGACCGTGCAACACGTAGATTCGGCGACTCCTTCGGAGGTGACGAATCCTGTAGGGGGGCTGGGAGTGGTACCAACTTGGATGAGCAACGCCTAAGCGGGCGACGAACTATCGGTATTACCGAACCATCCTCAAATTCAACTTCACGCGAGCGCGGGCGTATTGCCTCGACGTATCGGTCACAGAAGTCACATCTCAAAACAACGGGGGCAACTAGCGTCTTACAGACGATGAACTCGAGCTGTGAGACACAGTTGCCAATCCTCACAACGAGTGGAAACATACCTGCAGTCTTCAGAGGGTTATTGTTAGCGTCGGCTACATCCATAAAAGGTTCTTGGAAGACACGGGCACGCACTTCCGGCGGTATTAAGGATTTAACAATGAGGTTGGGGCCAGCACCCGTATCTAGAATAGACAGATGGCGCACCATATACTGGGTGGATTGGCCAAGGTCTGCGAAAACCTTGTAGTTTCGTTTGGCCATCACCATGAATCGATCCTGGATCCGGTTGTTCCTATACCGCATCAACGGGCCACGCAACACACCAATGGTAGTAGAGTCCATGTCTGGGGTGGTCAAAAATTTTCTCGAAAGGATTTTAACCGGGGAGCAAGGCTGTGACGCCTCGGGCGCCAATAACCTCGACTCGGGCGCCTCTCCAATAAAGACTCTGTCACGCAGTTTCCCGGGTTGGTATCTGTTCTAACAGGAACGGCGTTCTGCACGGCGGTCGCCGATGGGGCGCCCAGTGGAGGAGTGACAGAACATCCGCGGCTGCGGGTAAAATAGCAGTAGCGGACTGAACCGACGAAGCAGGGATCCTAAAAGACCCCGATTGTTGCAAGACCACAGCATTATCTGGCGAAATTGTACGAGGAAACTCGGTCTTCGCCCGCAAATAGGCGGTTTCAGGTACGGATGCCTGTTTTTCCGGGCTTAGGGCTTCGTAGTTAACCACAACCTTAGACATTTCCCTCAAAGTGAGACTACATTTTAGCGATACATGCCGGTGGGTGTAGCACAGGTGACAGATCAACCTGGAAGCAGTTTCGGACATCTGGTTGTCTTGGAACTTTACGACGCGGGCGTCCATCCACTGAGGTCTCTGGTAGCGATTAACAGTGTCGTATGGGACCTGGGGTCCGCAAATGTGAGGAAGATCTGCATAAAGCAGTTGAGTATCTGTTTCACACGAGGCAACCGTGGTGGACGAGAGCTCCCAAGTTGCGTCAGAAACAAGTTCATCCTGTTTAAAGTGCAGGTTATCGACCTCTTGACTAGAGTGCTCCTTCGGCAGCATTGAGATTGAGGACGGAGCGCCTTCTAGCTGTATGGCCTTTGACTTGATACGGCTACCGGTGCGAGCGCACAGCGCGTCTCCTTCGGATTTTCCGTATTGTACCAGCTCGAGGTAGGTTACTCTTCCGCTATTTTCACGACGTTAGGCGACCAGAATGCAAATAGCCGGGTCCAACCCGTCGATAAACATGGTGCAACGCTCTCCAGCGGTATAAACGTTACCACATCGGTGTAAAGCTTTGTTCAGTCTAACTGAAAATTCGATCTCCGTCTCTTTCGGGCTTTGCTTCGTATTTCGTAACGCAAGGATAGCTTCCTGAATAGCATTCCTGGTTGCGTAAGAACGGAGTAGGTATTACACTGCTTCGGACCAACCGGTTACCCCTCCCTCAGAGACGCGAGATGAACCTCTGACAGAGGTGAACTGATCTTCAGCCAATCCACGTAAGAAATACGGTAAGGCAACGTATGCCTGTCCCTCACTCATCCCTAGAATATCGGCTTCCGCAACAAAGCGTGACAGAAAGTCCAAGACCATAATGGGATCTTCCCCAGTAACGTAGTGGTTACGGAACGACAAAGCCATCCTTTTGATGCAGTCTTTCATTTCCTTAGTACCGCGGGGTGTACGATCCAAGCTGGAGTCCTCCAAACGCCAAGACCAGTACGATAAAAGCTTTCTGTATAAAGGGTTGGTAGGCTTCAGTTCCCTCAGACCAGAGTGCTTCCTTCCCTTCTGCCGGGCCCTAACCTCACCGTGAGTGGCTGTAGAACGCGGCGAGTGCGCCGGGCGAGCACGACGGTGTCGGTCAGCGTCCGTAGACGAGTCCGAAGACGAGGAATCGGCCGATTGGCGAGGATGCACAGATGACTGGGACGAGTCAGAGTCAGCGTCATTGTGAACTTTCCTGTTGGGGTGGACCTTTGCGCGATCACGATGACGTGCGCGCATGGATACTACAGTTTATGGGTGCGGAACGTTCTCTGCACCTCTAATGGTGTCTTCCAACGTCTCGAGATGAGCTAAAACGCGATTAAACTTCGAATCAACTTCGTCAACCAAACCTGGGTAGCTACTTACGACCTCCAATAGAGAGTTCACATCGGTCCCTAGCACCCGTAGATCTTCAGATACACCTCCGACAAGATCGGCATCAATCCTCATGCAAAGTGTACCGACCTCGGTGACGAGTGCAGAATGAGAGCTCTGTAGCACAGAAATCTGGGCATTTAGAGTCCGAACATTCACCTGTAACTCGCCAACGGGCGCATCATTACCTGCAACAGCAGTGTCCAGTCTCTTCACTGTGTCACCTGAGGACTCCGCCACGAAAGGCAACGACGACTTTGATGACGGCCTCTGGCTTTCGGATTTCTTCTCGACACCATTGGAACTCTCAGGGACCGACCGCGCGTGGTGGAGTACGTCAGCATCCGCCGAGCGGGGTTCGGACGGGCCAGCACTACGGTCACGGGACCGCTTGCCTGAACCCATCGCTAACCGAGCGTGAAAAGAACCAGAAAATGGGAAAAATCAGTAGAAACAACCAAATAGAGTAACCTCAAATGAGTGATCCGCACTCAACAGAATTAACCAATAATCCAATATGGGACAGCAACACGATTACTCGAGTACAATCCGAACGACGTTTCCAGGCTCCCTCAGCCTAGAAGTAGGGAACAACCGCTGGCAGTTGTTCCGAGTGAAATCTTCGACGCGGATTGATCCGTTGGCAGTACCGGTTATCCGTGTAAGATCAACGACTTCTAAGTCGGGAGACCAGTTTGTAGTGCAAAACCAGACGGGAACAACACACGAAGACTTCTGGTATCTTCCTCCCAGGTGGGATAGCTGAGCAAACAGAGCCCATCGATGGATAGGTGCGTGAACCGGGTGTAAGACCGGAACCCACCGTCTCGACGAGCAAACCGAGGATGGCAAGGAGCCGAGGATTGAAGATTGGAGAGGTGCACTGTGAGATAAGGCAATGACGTTACCAAAGGTGGATGATCCTTGCAAGAGTGGGGCCGGGGAACGCAAAACGCGAGACCAAGCAAGGCAAATAGGACAATAGCAAACAAAGAACACCAGTAATCGGGGTGAGAGATACCTCTTAAACACCGACAAAAACAGTACAAAAACACTGGGTACACACGCACTATGGTCGATGAGTTGTGCTGTTGGCTTCATGACGTGGATGACTAGTTCTGTTCAAGGAGCCGACTCTCCGAAAGGAGGATATCATGCACCAGGGGTTCCTGAGTCAGAGCCGAACACTCGCTCATTCGTGTTTACTTGACCGGGACAGCCCGGGCTCACATACCAAAAGTAGTGGTGGTCGGCAGTCCTGCACAGTAGTGTAATAACTAAATAAATAGATAAGTAGAAATAATCTAATGTATCCCCAAGGAGGCCGTACTGGAAACGTACACGTGTATTATCCTACTCACTGCCGCGGCACTCATAACCAATCCCAATTGGGGTCCTTCCACCATGAACTATGGGTTGAATTACTAGTCATAATTCCCTTCCTTGAGGTGTAGCTTCTTCATGTCCATATGACTCGCATCCGCCGTGAACTCCGCGAGAACGCGTTGCAGTTCAGTTGTGTTAAAATGATTCCTGCATAAAAGGTAAGAACTCTGCTCTTAATGGCATACGCGCCATCTGCCACCATTGCAGCCCACGTAGGAAGACAATCACCGTTTATTAAATCATATATTTTATTGTTTTCAAAAGCAGTAGCATCATGCACTCCCCCGACATGACGAGCAGATACAAGTGAAAACTTTTAATCTGCCTGCACAGTAGCCTGCACACAAATTGCGAAGAACCTCTTGCGGTTGTAGTATTTCATAGGATCAGAACAGTCTCGTAGAGAAAAGGCAGTGTGTTTAACTCGCCAGACCTTCTAGCGTAGCGACAAAGCCATCCACTAAACTGTTTTTGAGTAACTTGAACTTCTTCCTTTGCTCTCTACACTCTTTCTCTGTGAACGGAAATATAATTTTCATTAGCACTCAATTCAAAGCTATCAACATTTCTAAGAAGATACGGTACACAGTAGAATGTCCAATTACATATGGCTAGCAAAACGTCAAGATATATTGCTCCCGCCAGAAGTCGCAAACGTACAAATAGTGTAACAAACGGACTTACAGATGCAGCAGCCCAAAAAGTTTCTTATAAAGACGTCATAATAAGTGTTGTACTGTTTTATTAAAGAGCATAAACTGCGACTTTGAGGAAAAATACACTCTTCTGAAAACACTTTACGATAACTTGCCTATATGGGCTTTGGTGTTAAATGGCATTTGAGGCAAAATAAATTGTAGAGCACGAGTGTATAGCTGGTTCACGGAAAGTATCGCAGAAAGAACGATGTGAGTGGTCAGCTGTGTCGTGCTGAAGACAGACAAACAGGCATACAGTAGAGACAGTTGCGTACTTCAAGCATGTGTCGCGCTTCAAGCCGCACGCTGCGTGTGATTAGGTTTGCAATGCCCACACAAACGCAAGAGACAGTACGCAGGGCTTGAAGTAGTTATTAGTTTCGCTATAGAAGGCGACGTATAACGAAATACGTCTTCCAGAAGAGTCCGCATGGCTCCTTAAAAGCCCTGCGGACAGATCAGTGAACTAGATATGACACCGGGCAGGCGTATGATTGAACATCTTCCTCCCTCTTCCCAGCCCTCTTGGCACCACATTTTTTTCAATCGACCACACAACTTTGTTTCAACTCTCCTAGGGCATGGGCGATGCCACTGTTTTGGCCGCATTGCTAAGGCGCCAGGAGGCCGAGATGAAGAGCTTATCTGCCTCGTTTCTAAAGGCAGAAGAAGAGTTCTACGAGCTAGCTACAGTGAATTCAGACGAACTGGACAGCGATAGATGGAGGGAGTTTGACATGCGCCTCAAAGCCGTGGAGCAGAAGCGAGAGAGCATTATGAAGCACATCGAGGTGGCAAAGAAGTGAATTCAAACGACATTGTCAATAATGTCGCCCTCAGCAGCTATCATAGATGCGGGACATTCCGCCGGGTTCAATCGCCCGGCGAGGTATCGAATACCTCCTTTGCCCTCATTCAGAAGCAGTGCCCCCTCGGCGATCAAGGATCCGTTCGAGTTCCTTGGGAAGGTAAAGGCCTTTCTCACTGCGCACGAAGTGCCACAAGACCGTTGGCTACCGGCATTGTTGACAACGCTGAGTGGGTTTGACAGGCAGTGGGTTGAATAGAATCTAACTGGATCCGATTGGAGCGATCTGCACGACAAGTTTCTCCACCATTTTGAGTCGCCCGCAATCAGAGACAAGCTCATTCGCGATCTTATGACAATCTCGCAGAAGTCATCGGAGTCTGTACAGGAGTACAGCAATAGGTTTACGAGTCTTATGTCACGCACCCGCGTGCCGGGATGACGACGAGACACTAGTGGCCATGTACATCCAAGGGCCGGATGGTAACCTACAGGACTTACTGCACGTAGCTCGCGTGGCTACGTTAAACATGTGGAGGCGTATCAATCCTGGCAGGCCTCCTGTTTCGATATCTGACGAAATATCGAACGCAATCACACTGGATTCGTCCCGCTCGTCGCGGCAGAAGGCCGACCAGGGCTCTTCGTCTGTGAAATCTGAACAACAGAAGGGAGTAAGCGGGAGGAAATGTCCTGTTGGGCGCAACCCATCCAGTAGCCACGAACCTGACCAGGTTCAATTGAAGACAAAGGAGTCGTCGCAAAAGAAGGAGAAGCTCGACTCAGTTACCAGACAGCCACTGTGGAAGGAACGGAAGTGCTTTTCGTGCAGAAAGCCCTGGAAACGGGGGCACAAATGCACAGATCATGAGGAAAAAGAGCCACAAGCGGCAAACCTGCAACTCGCAACAGCTTGAGAATCCATTTACGAAATGGAACCCACGGAGAGCCCGTTCTGCACAGTTGCTGAACTCCGAGCCATTTTAGGGTATGACGACCACGATTCCGAAGCACAACTGGTGGATGGCATCATGGAAGCTGAGAAGATGAGAGAGCCGTCTCTCAGCGTGCTGAGTGCAGCTCCTGATGATGAAACAGAGCTTCTTTACACTCCAGTCCCAATCGATGGCATCACCGGATGGGCCATGGTATATTCTGGGGCTACATCTACTTTCCTACCCAGCGAATTCGCAGAGAAGCATCGAATTACGATACAGAGCGTGTCTGAGAGCATGCAAGATGGACGTCGCGAGGTCATGGCTGAACTTAAGGGTATTACTGAGATCACGGTTGGGAACGGGGCTCGTACAGCGCACCTAATGGCAGAAGTCATGCAAATGCCGCCACGACGAGACATGGTAATTGGCTTACCCCATTTCCCAGCGTCCGGGTACTCTATCGCAGGCATATCTCAAGCAATCACCTTGTTCGCTGACGCTGTACAGCCTGCACCAGACCCAATTTCAGAAGAGTCAGACAACACTCCGGAGAACCCCTGCACTGCCGCGGATATATCTCAAGAAGTGGGTGAAGCCTTGAAGCGCAATCAGAATATCCCTCTATCCGCCAGGTGCACTCCTCCCTTGGCAGTACAGAAGGTGAAGCCCTCAACCACCGCTCCTATCTGGAGTTGAGTGAATTTCGTGTCTCGGCGGGACGAAGACCGTGTCAACGACGAGATAAGTCGGTGGCTTTCTGCCAAGGTCATCGAACTGGCTCCCTCGGACTGTGCAAATTATTTTCCCATCTTGAGCGTCCCGAAGAAGGATGGGAATAGCAACCTCGTAGATGTTCGTCCATGTGTTGACCTGCGTCGTCTCAACGCATTGTTGCCGGACTCAGACTACACCCTCCTCCGCGTCCAAGATATATTAGACGCAGTAGGTTCTGTGTCTGGACCAGAAGCTGTATTCACCACACTGGATATCAGAGATGAGTATTTCAGATTCCCCATCCCCGAAGAAGACCGAAACCGGGTGGCGTTCCGCTGGTCCTAGGAAAAAACATTTTTTAAATGGCGCACTACGTTTTGCAAAAAGTAACAAATGGCGTAGAAAACTTTTGTTTTTATTGCAGAGATGGCGTATAAATTCCATGCTTTACGCCATTTCACCGCCATTTATAGCATGATCTAGACAAAGATTTACGCCATTTTTGACACTTTCTATAAATGGCGTACAAATATAGAACAAAACTTAATACCTCGAACACGAGTGCTGAAAACTTATTCATTGTTTCTACGCCATTTATGAAAAGTGTCAAAAATGGCGTAAATCTTTTTTCTAGACCATGCTATAAGTGGGGGTGAAATGGCGTGAAGCATGGAATTTATACGCCATCTCTTCAATAAAGACAAAAGTTTTCTACGCCATTTGTTACTTTTTGCAAAACGTAGTGCGCCATTTATAAAAAGTTTTTTCCTAGGGTGGAAGGGGACGCACTACCGCATATGTGCTGCACCTTTTGGCATGAAGACAATGTCTGCCAAGTTCCAACAGCTGATGGATAAGATACTCGGTGATCTTCCGTACGTTGTCGTCTACATTGATGACATTACCATCTTCTCAGAAAACATGGCTGAGCATGCAGAGCACGTTCGAAACGTCATTGAGAGTTTGACCAAATGGAAGATACCCATCAGGGTAGACAAGTGTCGGTTTGGTAGAAAGAAAGTGCATCTACTGGACTTTGTTGTAACTGGTGAAGGAATTTGCAAGGATCCTTCGAAGGTAGAGGCGATTGCGAAATGGGAGAGGCCAGCGACTACTAAGCAGCTGCTCAGTTTCTTAGAGGCGGCCAATTACTACCGTCAATTTATTCCCCGGTTCTCGCATATCGCAAAGCCGCTTGACATCGCTCGGGAAGGCAAGGCACAACTGCAGTGGACCGATGAAATGGAAGAAGCCTTCAACGCTATCCGGTCCAAAATGGCAGAGAACATGACCTTGGCATACCCTGCGGACGACAAGGAGTTCCTGGTGGGCACGTATGCATCGAATTATGGCCTCGGTGCCTGGACCGGACAGCGTCAGGATGATGGTACTGTCCGCTTCATTGCCTTTGCGTCAAGATCATTGTCAGCATCGGAGAGAAACTATGGGTCGACGAAGAAGGAATTATTAGCTATCGTCTGGGCTCTGGGGAAGTTTAAGTACTACCTATCCGGAAGAAAGTTTGTACTGTATACCGACCATCGGGCGCTGATATTCCTTCACACGCAACGGGATATCAACTCCATGATTTCCCGATGGTTTGACCGCATCATTCAGTACAATTTCCGGATAGTGCACCTTCCAGGACCTCACAACTACGTCGCTGATGCGCTTAGCCGAAAGATGTCTAGTGTGACCTTCGCCAGTGTTACTGTGTCTCAGCTCGTTCGAGATAAGAGTGCCCCTCAATCCGATGGTGACCAACAGTCACTCGTAAAGCGTACCCATGCATTCGGGCATTTTGGAGAGCTGGAGATTTTTAACAAGCTTTGGCACGACGGCTACTGGTGGAACTGGATCAGAGAAGACATTAGGAGAGAGTCTGGATCGTGCCATCCTTGTCTTCGGTACAACATCCAGAAGAGAGGATTCCATCCTCTCAAGTCGATTTTAGCCGAACTTCCGTGGGACCATATTGCTGTTGATCTCACTACGTCTCTACCAGTTTCCGACAGCGGTCACAACACCTTATTAACCGTCGTCTGCATGATGCCTAAGTTTGCTATGCTACGGCCCCTGAAGAGCAAGGAAATAAAACAAGTCGCTGGCGCATTGTGGGAAGTGATGTCCGTCTTCGGAACGCCAAAGGTCATCCAGTCCGACAACGGTTCGGAATTCGTGAATGAACTCGTTTAGGAACTGGTGCAGATAAACGGCATTAACCATCGCACTATTTCTCCATACAACCCCCCGTGCAAACGGCGCAGTTGAAAGAGTTAATGGTACAGTAGAGACGATGCTTCCTAAGGAACTCGATGGAGCCACACATCGATGACAAGAATACTTACCTTTCGTGCCACTTGCTTACAACTGCAAGACTGCTGCCCTCACTGGGTCTACACCATTTTCCCTGATGTTTGGCCGTACGATGAACGGGTTTGCGAAGTTTGGGACAACCGCCACTTCTTCACCGCTTGGCCTTGAGCTCTGGAAAAAGCATCAAGAGAATGTGACGCAAGAAGTCTTTCTGTCCCTGACAAAGCGAGTACATCAAATCAAGAAGAAAAACGCCAAGTATATTGCTGCAGGCCGTCGAATGATCAAACCTAATGCATTTACCCCTGGAGCGTTGGTCATGATGAGAGATGTAACTAAAATTCCAAGTAGGACGCACGATTTGAGGGACCATTTACTGTAGTACGGAAGAATCGTGGCGGCGTTTATGTTCTGCGTAACGAAGGTAGAAAGTTGAAGCGTAAAGTGCCGCCGGATCACTTGAAACTAGTTGTAAAAATGGGCGAACGGGCGGGAATTGAGGAAGATATTTTCAAGGTAAAGAAAATGTTGGACCACCGGACTGAAAAGAATGAAAAAATGAGCTACTTTGCTTTCTGGAAAGACAGAAATGTTGAGACCAGCTAGGGGCCAGTTAGCAACTTCAACAACGTCAATATCATCCGCCGTTATTAGAAGTCGGTCCGTCCAACTCGAGGTACCAATTGGAGCAGTCGGAGGGACCTGAAGGGGGTAGTATAGTGCTAAAGACAGTCATAAATTCATACAATAGAGACAGTTGCGTACGTTAAGCATGTGTCTCGTAACGCAAATGCTTTTTCTGTAAAAAGAAGGGGCATATTAAGAACAACTGTTGGGCGAACCCCGACAGTAGGAACTACAAGGGAAAGAAGTTAGGTCGTCAAGCTCGCGTGGGTCCGCGTGAGGAGGAAGATGACTCCGAAGAAGTGGCTGGTCTACTTGTAGCACAGTTCGAAGGAGTTGATCACGAACACATGGAGACGGTGGATCTCACGTGTGAGCCAGAAGATCACTCTGTAGTTGAATCGTTGAGCGAGACCGCATTTGTGGCCAACCATAGAGTACGGAAAGGCCAGGAACACTGCTGGTATTTGGATTCAGGTGCCTCAAGGCACATGACGAACAACAAGGACTATTTTGCATCTGCAATACAGTCATCCGCCAAGAGCACCGTTTCAATTGGGGATGGTACTAAGATTGTGGTCGCTGGAGAAGGCCGAGTACAATGCTGGGTACCCAATGAAGATGGACAGCTCACGAAGGCTTACCTACATGACGTTCTTTACGTACCAAATCTGATGTGCAGTCTTCTATCCGTCAGCGCGATTCGCAGGAAAGGATACATGACTGTCTTCCAGACAAATGCGGAGGGCTATGTCTCGGCTATGATCTTGAAACAAGCCACAGCTCAAATTCTGACATTGGGACACGAACTGGTCGAAGGGTTATACGAGCTTGGTATATATCCCACTGAAGACAGTACCAGTATGTCTTTGGTTGTTAAAGGAGACAAGAAGCTGACGGTGCTCTGGCATCACAGACTTGGTCACACGAGCCTTGATTATTTGAGAAGGACTCTGAACATCGTGAAAGGAGTCCCGAAGACGATACTGAGTGATTTGGGCCACTGTGAGCCATGTGCAGAAGGCAAATCGAAGCGGACATCGCGACTACCCCTACCACAGCCTCGTGGTACTGAGGTTCTGGATCTCGTCCACTCGGACGTGTTAGGACCCGTGGACGTCGGGACATTGTCAAGGTCGAAGTATTTTGTTTCATTATACGACGACAAGAGCCGCATGTCTGCTATCAGATTGTTGAGAGATAGGACGCAGGTGGATGGTCGAGTGAAGGAGATGATTGTGCTGTTTGAAACACAGTCAGAACGGAAGCTCAAGCGCATTCGCTTTGACAATGCAGGAGAATATCTTTCAGAGGAGATGACTGACTGGCTCAAGCAAAGGGGTGTTCTCATTGAACCATCCCCCGCATACAGTCCTGAGTCGAACGGTAAAGCCGAAAGGCTGAACCGCACGCTTAATGACAAAGCGCGAACAATGCTCAGAGTCCTGGAAGGAACTCCACGATGCAGTCAACTCTGGGGAGAAGCTGTTAACACAGCAAACTACTTGAGGAACAGGACATTCGTTCGCAGGGAAGGAGAACAAAACATGACTCCTATAGAGGCTTTCACAGGAATGAAGCCAGACATTTCACACTTGCGCACGTTTGGTTCACAGTGTTACGTCCACATCCCGAAGGAGCCCCGCAAGCGTAGCGCCAAGTACAAGAACCGGACCATCAAGGGAATTCTGGTTGGTTATGAACGCGGGACGTGCTACAGAGTCTACGTTCCAGATAGCAACCAGATGTTTGTGTCGAAGGATGTCACGTTCAACGAAGCAGTTACTGGGTGGCAGAGCGCTGCCATCACACCCGGCGTAGATGAAGTAGACTTGGCGGCAGTCCCACAGGCAGATGGGAAGGAGAATGAAGCACAGAAGATGGAAGTGAAGACCGAGGACACGGACATGGACTGGAATATGAAGCCAATGAAGGCCGAGACTACTCTGGCTGATGAAGAAGAGGATAATTTGGTCTTTGTTGACGCACATGGTGAACATACGTACGACCCCGAGTTGGTAACCCATTACCCCTCTGTGCCAAGGCGCTCAGCCAGGACACGCCAGATGCCCCAACGATTCACACCCGACACCGTAATTGCAATGCTCACAGTAAACGTCATGGGAAATGATGACGACGACAATCCCTTGACATTGCATGATGCTATGACTAGCGCAGAGGCACCGCAATGGAAGGTCGCCATGCGCGAAGAACTGAATCATATGAGGGAGCCTTCTGTGTGGGAGTTGGTACCTCGTACACCGAATTGCAAGCCCATCACCAAATGGTGGGTGTTTTTGAAGAAACGCAATGAACAGGGTAAGATCGAACGGTACCGTGCACGCCTTGTAGCCCGTGGATTTACGCAACGAGCGGGTATTTACTACACTGAGCTATTCTCACCGGTGGTCAAGTATAGCACCGTTCGACCTGTGCTATCCCTGGTAGCGGCTCCCGGAATAGAGGCAATACAGTTTGACGTGCGCACGGCGTTTCTGTATGGGAATCTCTCTGAAGAACTATATATGTGCCAGCCTGAAGGTTTCGTTGACACAACAAAGCGAGATCACGTGTTCAAGTTGAACAAGGCTATCTACGGACTGAAGCAAGCTGCAAGAGCCTGGCGCGAAAAGTTTAAGAAGATTATGCGAGACATGGGTTGTACCCTCTCTCAAAATGATCCAGGTCTTTTTATATATGATGCTGGACTGCACAAGGTTCTGATCTTAGTGTATGTTGATGACGGACTGGTTGTTGGTAGACGCAAGGAAGATCTACATAATTTTGTGAAGCAATTGGAGACCCATGTCCAGATAAGAGTGTACGCGGAGCCCCGAAAGTTTCTTGGCATAGTGATCGAACGTATGGCTGACGATCAGGGACTACGAATTCACAACGAGCCTATGATTGAACGTTTGGCGAATCAGTTTCGTGTCGACACAGCTGCTAGTGTAGGGACTCCACTTCAGACCACTTGGTTCCGCAAAGCTGATGTAACGAACGCATATAACACTCCCTACCGCATACGTATTGGATCCTTGATGCACATATGCAACACAGTTCGTCCGGATATCTCATTTGCAGTTGGTTACCTCGCTCGCTTTATGCAGAAACATACCCGTGAACACTGGATGGCGGCGAAGAAGGTACTGAAATACCTCTATTCTACTCGCAAGTCTGCTATAGAGTACAGAAGCGACAACCGAGCTGCCCTGGAGGGGTTTTCGGATGCAGAATTTGCTGGAGATCGTGAGGACAGAAAGTCTACGAGTGGTTTTGTCTTTACCTACGGTGGTGAACCAATTTCGTGGCGCAGTAAGAAGCAAACCATAGTCGCTCAGTCTACATTGGAGGCTGAATATGTTGCTATGTCCTTCGCAGTTCGAGAGAGACTCTGGTTAAGAAGACTTCCGAACGAACTGCTTGGACATCCTGAGCAGTGCGTAGACATTTTTGGAGATAACCAAGGTATGATCATGCTCGCGAGAGATGAAGTACTCAATGAACGTACGAAGCATATCGAGGTCAAGTAACATCTAGTGAAGGATTCTGTAGAGCGCGGACTGGTCAGGATTGGATATCGCAAGGGTAGCGAACAGGGGGCTGATTTGTTCACAAAGGCACACGGTCCTGGAAAGCATTCACAACTTTGTGCCGAATTTGGCATGGAGATACGGAGATTGGAACGAGAGGGACTGTAGAGAGATCATAACCGCCCGACCCTTGTGTGCAGGTGCAATAGAATCGTTTGTCGCAAATACACAAACGATCAACCAGCACCACCAGAGTGCAGTCACTACTTGGTCCTGCACACTGGTGCAGTGCGGTACGTTGAACTACGATTGCGTTCCAAAACGTATAAAATGCTGTAGCTCCAAACGGGAGTTTAAAGCAAGCATGTCAAAATGTCAGGGACAGACTGAAATGTCTCTGACTTCCTGCGTGGAAGTCAGTAGTATAAGTAGTCACCAAACATGAGTAAAGACTAGAGAGCTGGGAAGACTGATAACCTTCTAGACCCCAGCTACACTCTTCCAACAACAGTGGTCAAAATGAATTAACTCGTTAGGCTTACTTGCATGCAGAGTGTGTCCTAATGGTCTCGGGACCACTTTACCAGACGCACTAGCGATACAATAGAAGCATGAACGTGTAAATTCGGTCACCTGGCTGCGTAGTTCCTTCCACCAGAAACTTGCAGCTACTGTTTCGAACGTCGGATCGGTTGCACGGTGACCTCCCCTTCCAGTGTGAGCAGCGACAAGAATCCTGAGTTGCAGGTCAGTGCTTTCATCGGGTATCCATGTCTGACCTGTCGGCATTCGGATTAAACCACCTACCATCTGACCACGCTTCGGGGGCTCTGAGGCGGCTGCACGCTGGGCTTTGATGATGTCCTGAAGCGAGGGCCAGTCGTAATCTTTCAGGACTCCAGGATTAATTGGTGCAGTTCATGTATTTGAACTTTCAACAGAGTGCATCTCATGATGAGATTCTCATCCAGTTTCGCACGTGCCACGGAAATATTCCACAAGTTGCAGAACGCTCGGCCCGGATCTCCCCGGCCGACTCTGTCCCGCTTTTTTACGAAAATGAGGAAAACGTTTAAAATTTACATCAAATAAATCTCTCAACTTTTAAGGTTTCAGCTACCATATTTACCATTTTCAGCTCAAGTGGTGCCGGCTTTGCACAGCTTCGGATACCAAAAAAGAACCCTTCTCCGTCTCCTTTTCCATTCTAATCGCTGGATCCCTCTCGATTGGAGCATCATCCTTTCGAATGCTGCGAAAAGCCCACTCCAACGGATCACTCACATCGAACATATTTCGACCCAGAAGCAACAACGAACATAAAACCAGAATTAAAGAGCTCAACCAAACACTCGAAATAGAGATTATGAGAGCAATTGGCACCTGTGTGCCCTCCCCTCTGTCAACAGAGAACTCACAAATTCTTTCTTCTGATCCCATCAGGATTCGACGCCTTTGCGAGATAGGATCCGTAATACTGTCTGCATACGCTTGTGCCGCTCTTTCCGCCATTTTCTTCTCCAGATTTCTAGAGCTGAAGTGCACGATTGTCCCGAGATATGTTAAATGCTGCTGTGCCTGCTCGTTGGCATCCATCTTCAATGCCCATTCTTGTGATGTTGACACCGAGTAGAACACAGAATTGTTTTGGGGTAATTGCAAAAGCACAGAACGTTAGACATTCTCCAAATCCTGGCCCATGACTCGTGCACGAAGAACAGCCCATGATGGGCTTGATTGTCGGAAACATCTTCTCGGTCTTTAATTCAGAGGCATTGAAAGAGAATATAGCTTCTTCGGAGCATTGTACGAGAACTTTGCCGTCATCTTCCGTTACGTTGCCTCCCTTCTGAAAGTACACGCCATTTTCTACGAACGAACACTGACTCTTTATAGTTTCGCTCCTGGGATCCCTGAATTGGAACACGGGTTTTTCAAATCTTCTAACTGAATCCAGTGAAACGCAAGAATGGAGTTTGTTCTTGATGATTCTGGCTGGATCAGTGAAGAACGAGACAAACAGTTCAAGCGTGAAGAAGAATATGGTTGAAATGGCCGCTATTAGCTTTGTTCGATTCAAATGCGCCCGAATTCGAAGTTGTTCTCCTTTCTGTAAACGATGGGTCTCGTAATGGCGGTTGAACCTGATGAAAGATCCAAAGATGAATGGTTCAGATAAGGTGGAAATTATTGTTATGATCACACTCAAGAATTGCGATTTGAGCTAGACGACAACCATTGGCGCCTCTGTGAAAGAGATTCGCGTGAAGCGATGAGAACAGGAAGGAAGTTCCAGTGCGCTTGTTGTATTCGGCGATGAAACGTTTGTGCCACTTGTTCGACAGTTGAAAGTGGTGAAAAATCGAATAAGAGCAACACTTGGGAAGGTTGCTTTGTCACCTGAGTGAGAGCGTGAGGCTTCAGTTATTAGAACGAGGAACAGCTACGAAGATGTTTGGTTTTGAACTTTTCACGAGGAACACAAAGAACTGCACCTTTGTCCGTGTGTAACGTTGGTAGAATTGGAAGAAAGAGGTTCGCTGCCCTCCAGTATAGTGAGGGAGAAGAAAAGCTAATTTAAGTACTAAGGTGGTTCGCTAGATCAGCAGCAGAAAATTGGTTGTCAACTGCATAGAATGCATCTACAACTGAACAACTTGTCTCTAAATTGAAAAGAGCGCTTTTGGATCACAACAGTAAGACCAATATCTAGAGTGTCAAGATAGCCTGCAGAAACACAAAGTGGATACAATGTCTTTGATCCTCAAATCGAAGAGAGCTGACAAGTAGACAATTGCCTTCGTGTCTTTCTTGATTGGCTTCGTTCTAGATTGCGTCTCACACATCGCTGTAGTTGTGCTGTTCCTTGACCTGGGTTCCTGTGGGTGGACATCATGTTTAAGTTATCAACTGTCCTAATCCAGCAAATCCAACTGGCAATCGTTCATGTGCTTTGCTTTAGAACATCGTGCAACATATGGATGAGTACTTCTCCTTAAAAACTTTCGGCAGATGTCCATCAAAGCAAAAATAACACAAAAGCTCAGAAGATTTCTTATTCCCCATCTGGTACATATTACGCGGCTGAGTGGGAAGTGATGGTGCTTGTTGGAAAGGGTGTTTGTTGGAAAGGGAGAAAAGCAAGGGGGTTCGTTCGCCACTCAACTCAGCCCATGCGATACGTTTCTAAGCCACTCAGGCCTTCATATATGGGTCGCTGTATAGATTCCCAGGAATAGTTTCAGCGAACGGCAGAACGAAGACTAGAGTCCCTAAAGTAACTCAGATCCCAACATCGCAACGCCGGAAGAAGACAACATCGAAACTATCAGCTACACGGAAGTATGAAAATGATTAAGTGCAACCTGACGGCGGCCATCGTATTCGCACTGCTCATATGCCGTGTACGTTCTCGTCATCTGGTTATTTGCGCGCCCGGCAACGGCTGTTATTCTGAGTACGCAGATCCCATGATTTGTCCCGGCGTTTCCGGTGGTCAGTTTTATATCACTTTTCTCTATATGGACGTAACACTCCGTCATGACGGTTGGCTACGATACTTTGGACTGTACGACGACTTTCTGGTGTTTGATGTAGTAGAATCGTTTGCAATCGAAAGCGATTTGTTGTCTTTCAATGAACCCCTCACGGCACTAGGCGGGAGCCATGCAAGAAACGGAGCAGTAGAGAGCGTTCTCAGTTTTGTGAATCGCAATTCGCAAAGTTCCTGTTACATCGGAGTGAAGAACCTTGAAACAAATATTCTTGCGGAAGAAAACGAACAGGGCCAATTGATCAGAGACATTGGGAATCCCTCTTTCGGGATCAAATGCAACCTGCCTAAATTTGGGTGATCGTACTGGAGATGAAGGTATGTTTAGGAAGTGATCAGATGATTACAACGGGTGGATGCGATGGAGATACAAGCGACTCCATTATTTTCCCATAGTTACAAGGTGATAAACTTTGTGCGTCACCCAGCGGGGTGCTTTGCGAGATAGATTTTGCGCAATTCATTGCTTTACTGTTCAAACTTGACTGCAAATCGTTCCAACCTAATGAAGAGTGTTCTGGGTACGGACGACAGTGTAGCGCTTACAACCCGCGACTCGTGCGTGGAGGGGGCGTGTTACGATTGGGAGAGATACTGGCTGTGGCGGCTCGGGAGAGGGCTACTTGCGAAGTGAAGATCGGCCTCGGGAGAGCTTCGTGGACGGAAGAGTGTGGGAAGGACAATAACAGAAGTAACTGTGTATTGATGAAGATAGTGCGCTCTTTACTTTCACAAGCCATTGTCGTATACGGCGTGTCGACGTCGGCAAGTGACACCCGTTGTCTTCTCTCAGTGTGCCATGGCACTTGAGCGGCGTGGCACGTTGTCTGAGAAGTCAAACGTATGTAAAGGTTAACCGAACAGCCAGCCAGCAGTGCTCTGCGGTGTACATAGATAAACCGTACTGTACCTTCGTAGAAACAGCGGAGATCGAGATCTATCTCTATTTTGGCGCCGAATGTTGATTTGATCCTTGCAAGAGAAGCTTACAAGAGAACTGGAGTGTGAGGCTAGTCACTTTGGTGAGCTCTATCTTACGTAACCACATAGTTGCACTACACGCACAGGCACTGAATGCCAGTGCTGTACGCATCTCCGCAAATAAAGTATTTAAAGCTGTGCGCGCTGCTCTTTCCAGGGGAGAAAGAGCAGCACAACAGTTTTTGGGTTTTGAAGTCTTTCTTCTTGAAGGGAAAACTTGGTCGCAAGCGAAGAGACGCTTGCTCCCAGCTCGCTGCGCTACATTACGTTCGACCTTTCTGCCTCTCACGTACAGGAGGCACTTTGATTGTACAAAGTGCACGCGTGGGAGAGATACGCGCTCCGCAGCGGAGCGACAGTGACAGTAGTTTTTTATGCAAAATGATTTGTGTGACTAGTATTTTATTACCACACACCTAATTCCCGCATCCTCCTGAAATATGGAGGATTTCCCGCATCTCCTGACCTTATATGAGGTCGGTTGTCAAATAGACACTAGGATATGCACAACAAACGCCAAATGCGATGAGTTGTCATTTCCTCTTGAGAAAGAAAAGTCTGTTGAGCGCTCGGCGCTCGGGTACCGTTGCTACCAACGGTAGTTGTGGGTGCAATAAATCACAGCGGCTCTTGTAAATGAATAATGAGCGCCATGGCGCCGTGAGCTGCGTTTTGAGATTGATTTCGCCAGCATGTCGAGTGAGGACGCGAGGACGCTGTGCACATACCAGGCGACAAACTGCGAGTATCTACAGCATGTACGAGACTGCTCTACACCGTCAATGTCGTCAACCCTGGACCACGTTTCTTGCTCTCAATTAAAGTTTATAATGATATCATCAGGTGCATTGTGCTGCTCCTAATGGCTGTTTCGTGCCCAATTTTACCGCCGCTTACCGCCGCGGTGCTCGGCGTCCACACGTTCCGTTCCGGGTCATGTCGGCACCAAAACGAACACGCAGTCCTCTCGACGTTTCCCGAGCAATTCGATCCGTTAAACGTCGCGAGACGAGTGCATCTCATGATGAGATTCTCATGCAGTTTCGCACGTGCCACCCAAATATTCCACAAGTTGCAGAACGCTCGGCCCGGATTTCCCCGGCCGACTCGGTCCCGCTTTTT
Source organism: Gracilaria gracilis (assembly GCA_030374805.1). Taxonomy (NCBI): domain Eukaryota; phylum Rhodophyta; class Florideophyceae; order Gracilariales; family Gracilariaceae; genus Gracilaria; species Gracilaria gracilis. The sequence goes on along the minus strand of JARGSG010000202.1, from coordinate 735,927 downwards.
TACGAAAATGAGGAAAACGTTTAAAATTTACATCAAATAAATCCCTCAACTTTTACGGAAATTTACCATTTTCAGCTCAAGTGGTGCCGGCTTTGCACAGTTTCGGATACCAAAAAAGAACCCTCCCCCGTCTCCTTTTCCATTCTAATCGCTGGATCCCTCTCGATTGGAGCATCATCCTTTCGAATGCTGCGAAAAGCCCACTCCAACGGATCACTCACATCGAACATATTTCGACCCAGAAGCAACAACGAACATAAAACCAGAATTAAAGAGCTCAACCAAACACTCGAAATAGAGATTATGAGAGCAATTGGCACCTGTGTGCCCTCCCCTCTGTCAACAGAGAACTCACAAATTCTTTCTTCTGATCCCATCAGGATTCGACGCCTTTGCGAGATAGGATCCGTAATACTGTCTGCATACGCTTGTGCCGCTCTTTCCGCCATTTTCTTCTCCAGATTTCTAGAGCTGAAGTGCACGATTGTCCCGAGATATGTTAAATGCTGCTGTGCCTGCCCGTTGGCATCCATCTTCAATGCCCATTCTTGTGATGTTGACACCGAGTAGAACACAGAATTGTTTTGGGCAATTGCAAAAGCACAGAACGTTAGACATTCTCCGAATCCTGGCCCATGACTCGTGCACGAAGAACAGCCCATGATGGGCTTGATTGTCGGAAACATCTTCTCGGTTTTTAATTCAGAGGCATTGAAAGAGAATATAGCTTCTTCGGAGCATTGTACGAGAACTTTGCCGTCATCTTCCGTTACATTGCCTCCCTTCTGAAAGTACACGCCATTTTCTACGAACGAACACTGACTCTTTATAGTTTCGCTCCTGGGATCACTGAATTGGAACACGGGTTTCTCAAATCTTCTAACTGAATCCAGTGAAACGCAAGAATGGAGTTTGTTCTTGATGATTCTGGCTGGATCAGTGAAGAACGAGACAAACAGTTCAAGCGTGAAGAAGAATATGGTTGAAATGGCCGCTATTAGCTTTGTTCGATTCAAATGCGCCCGAATTCGAAGTTGTTCTCCTTTCTGTAAACGATGGGTCTCGTAATGGCGGTTGAACCTGATGAAAGATCCAAAGATGAATGCTTCAGATAAGGTGGAAATTATTGTTATGATCACACTTACGAATTGCGATTTGAGCGGGACGACAACCATTGGCGCCTCTGTGGAAGAGATTCGCGTGAAGCGATGAGAACAGGAAGGAAGTTCCAGTGCGCTTGTTGTATTCGGCGATGAAACGTTTGTGCCACTTGTTCAACAGTTGAAAGCGGTGAGGAATCGAATAAGAGCAACACTTGGGAAGGCTGCTTTGTCACCTGAGTGAGAGCGTGAGGCTTCGTTTATTAGAACGAGGAACAGCTACGAAGATGTTTGGTTTTGAACTCTTCACGAGGAACACAAAGAACTGCACCTTTGTCCGTGTGTAACGTTGGTAGAATTGGAAGAAAGAGGTTCGCTGCCCTCCAGTATAGTGAGGGAGAAGAAAAGCTAATTTAAGTACTAAGGTGGTTCGCTAGATCAGCAGCAGAAAATTGGTTGTCAACTGCATAGAATGCATCTACAACTGAACAACTTGTCTCTAAATTGAAAAGAGCGCTTTTGGATCACAACAGTAAGACCAATATCTAGAGTGTCAAGATAGCCTGCAGAAACACAAAGTGGATACAATGTCTTTGATCCTCAAATCGAAGAGAGCTGACAAGTAGACAATTGCCTTCGTGTCTTTCTTGATTGGCTTCGTTCTAGATTGCGTCTCACACATCGCTGTAGTTGTGCTGTTCCTTGACCTGGGTTCCTGTGGGTGGACATCATGTTTAAGTTATCAACTGTCCTAATCCAGCAAATCCAACTGGCAATCGTTCATGTGCTTTGCTTTAGAACATCGTGCAACATATGGATGAGTACTTCTCCTTAAAAACTTTCGGCAGATGTCCATCAAAGCAAAAATGACACAAAAGCTCAGAAGATTTCTTATTCCCCATCTGGTACATATTACGCGGCTGAGTGGGAAGTGATGGTGCTTGTTGGAAAGGGTGTTTGTTGGAAAGGGAGAAAAGCAAGGGGGTTCGTTCGCCACTCAACTCAGCCCATGCGATACGTTTCTTAGCCACTCAGGCCTTCATATATGGGTCGCTGTATAGATTCCCAGGAATAGTTTCAGCGAACGGCAGAACGAAGACTAGAGTCCCTAAAGTAACTCAGATCCCAACATCGCAACGCCGGAAGAAGACAACATCGAAACTATCAGCTACACGGAAGTATGAAAATGATTAAGTGCAACCTGACGGCGGCCATCGTATTCGCACTGCTCATATGCCGTGTACGTTCTCGTCATCTGGTTATTTGCGCGCCCGGCAACGGCTGTTATTCTGAGTACGCAGATCCCATGATTTGTCCCGGCTTTTCCGGTGATCAGGCTTATATCACTTTTCTCTATATGGACGTAACACTCCGCCATGACGGTTGGCTACGATACTTTGGACTGTACGACGACTTTCTGGTGTTTGATGTAGTAGACTCGTTTGCAATCGAAAGCCTATTGTTGTCTTTCAATGAACCCCTCACGGCACTAGGTGGGAGCCATGCAAGAAACGGAGCAGTAGAGAGCGTTCTCAGTTTTGTGAATCGCAATTCGCAAAGTTCCTGTTACATCGGAGTGAAGAACCTTGAAACAAATATTCTTGCGGAAGAAAACGAACAGGGCCAATTGATCAGAGACATTGGGAATCCCTCTTTCGGGATCAAATGCAACCTGCCTAAATTTGGGTGATCGTACTGGAGATGAAGGTATGTTTAGGAAGTGATCAGATGATTACAACGGGTGGATGCGATGGAGATACAAGCGACTCCATTATTTTCCCATAGTTACAAGGTGATAAACTTTGTGCGTCACCCAGCGGGGTGCTTTGCGAGATAGATTTTGCGCAATTCATTGCTTTACTGTTCAAACTTGACTGCAAATCGTTCCAACCTAATGAAGAGTGTTCTGGGTACGGACGACAGTGTAGCGCTTACAACCCGCGACTCGTGCGTGGAGGGGGCGTGTTACGATTGGGAGAGATACTGGCTGTGGCGGCTCGGGAGAGGGCTACTTGCGAAGTGAAGATCGGCCTCGGGAGAGCTTCGTGGACGGAAGAGTGTGGGAAGGACAATAACAGAAGTAACTGTGTATTGATGAAGATAGTGCGCTCTTTACTTTCACAAGCCATTGTCGTATACGGCGTGTCGACGTCGGCAAGTGACACCCGTTGTCTTCTCTCAGTGTGACATGGCACTTGAGCGGCGTGGCACGTTGTCTGAGAAGTCAAACGTATGTAAAGGTTAACCGAACAGCCAGCCAGCAGTGCTCTGCGGTGTACATAGATAAACCGTACTGTACCTTCGTAGAAACAGCGGAGATCGAGATCTATCTCTATTTTGGCGCCGAATGTTGATTTGATCCTTGCAAGAGAAGCTTACAAGAGAACTGGAGTGTGAGGCTAGTCACTTTGGTGAGCTCTATCTTACGTAACCACATAGTTGCACTACACGCGCAGGCACTGAATGCCAGTGCTGTACGCATCTCCGCAAATAAAGTATTTAAAGCTGTGCGCGCTGCTCTTTCCAGGGGAGAAAGAGCAGCACAGCAGTTTTTGGGTTTTGAAGTCTTTTTCTTCTTGAAGGAAAAACTTGGTCGCAAGCGAAGAGACGCTTGCTCCCAGCTCGCTGCGCTACATTACGTTCGACCTCTCTGCCTTTCACGTACAGGAGGCACTTTGATTGTACAAAGTGCACGCGTGGGAGAGACACGCGCTCCGCTCAGACGATACCGAACGCGCCTCAGGGTGGCTTGAATACAATTGAGATTAAACATGCAAATGCTGACTTGCACTCGGTTTGACTTGAATTCGCAAGCGAGCGCACTGAGCACAAGCAACCACCAACTGTGCAAGCGTCAAGTTTGCAAGCGCCAGCCGAGCCAGCCGAGCCATGTTGATGATGACAATTGACGTTGTTTACAGCTATAAGCAGACGGCACTGCCACCAAACGGTGTCAGCAGTGCGGACTCAGCACACAGTGGTCACGCGCTGCTGAGATGCGCCAAACGCAGCAAACGGGAAGCAGTCACATGAGTCAAGTCATGCACGAAGTGGTGCCGCAGCTGTGGATGCGATAAATCAGCCTTGTTGTGGGTGACGGTAAACGAATAAAGAGCTTTTAAAGCTTCACGATGATGTAAAAGTTAGTCAGGCGCATTGTGCTCGTGGCGGTGGCTGTTTGTTGCCCAAATCTGGCGTTCCATTGTTGCAATTTACTTGCAACTGCCGCTTGGGAGATGCACATGATGGATCTCATCCAAACGCGCCACCTCTTTCTGTGGCGAATGTGAGAAAAGTGCAAAACGTCTTTACCATCGACAAGCATCAAAAAAACGATTAGTGCTCCGCTGCTTGACGGAGCAGAGAGAGAGAGAGAGCCGCGGGGGGAGGGGGGTGTGTGTAGTAGGAAAGTTAGGAAGCGAAATGTGGCAACCTTTGGTCACAGCAAACGGCAGCTAAATGAACAAAAAACACGCGTCGCTGAGACAATCTCACAACACGCCCAGCACCACGGTGCGTCCCGCACGCACGTCGCGCACCGTCTCCACCTTGCCGTTGGTGTAGAGCACGGAGATGATCTCCGCCTGCTCCCGTTCGCCCAGCCCAAAGTGCAGCAGCTCCATGTACGAGTGCGACACGGAGCTGCCGGCCGAGCCCACGCGGCGCACGGTGCTGAGGTCGCCCGAGCGCACCGTGACCACCGCGTTGAGCGGCGTGCACGAGCGGTCTTCCGGGTTGCCCACGCGCACGTGGATAAAGTTGTACTGCCGCGCCATGACGTTCTTGAGCACGCGGAACGTGCCGCCAATCTCGTTGTCGTCGTGGTCGCCCTCGCTCATGATGAGGTCGACGCGGCCGTCCTTGTCGTAGTCAACGGCGACGGCCATGTCGCCGCGCGTGTCGGCGGCGTGTTTGGTGAGGCGGTTGACGCGGCGAAACGTGCCGTCGCCGTTGTTGAGCAGCACAATGTCCGAGCCGGTGTACTGCGTGACGTGCAGGTCCATCCAGCCGTCATTGTCAAAGTCGCCCACAGTGACGCCGCGCGACTTGGTGGCGCGAGGCACACCGGCGCGCACGCTGACGTCGACGTAGCGGCCGTCGCGGTTCTCCAGCAGCACATCGTGGTACACGGTGTCTTCCATCCACGGCCCGATGCGGTCGCGCGCCAGGTAGAGGTCAAAGTCGCCGTCGGCGTCAAAATCAATCTCGGCGACGGCCACCACGCCGTCGCGCGGCATGGCGCGCGGCAGCACGCGGTCCGACACGTCCACCATGCGGAAGGGCGCCACGAGGCGCCACACGGCGAACAGGTAGTAGCTGAGCAGCTCCATGACGCCGTCGCCGTCCAGGTCGGTGACGGCGGCGAGCGGGTTGCGGTCCCACTCGAAGCCGCCCTCCAGCGTGCGCAGCGCGAAGCGGCCCGCGCCCACGTTCTCGTACGCAAACTGGTGGCGGCCCTGCCGCGCCCACGCGTTGGTGTACACCACGTCGGGCCAGAACGGGTGCGCGCCCATGGACAGGTCCATGTACACGGCGGAGCGTCCGCGCCCGCCGCGCTCGGTGATGGCGGCGTCGTCCGTGACCTCGGACACGGCGCGCGTGCGTGGGTCCACCTCGAACAGCAGCGGGTGGGCGGGGTTGAGGCCAAAGTTGCCGCCCACCGACAGCGAGAAGCGCATGGTGCGCGTCCACGGCGACACGGGGAAGGCGGCCAGCCCGTGCGAGTCGTGGAAGATGCCCCACTGCTGCTTGGTGAACGAGCCGTCGCCGGCGTTGAAGTAGAGCTCGGTGAAGGTGGCGTCGTGGTGGCAGAACAGCAGGTCGGGTAGCCCGTCGCGGTCCAGGTCAACCACGGCTGGCGAGCCGTACTTTTTGACCTTGCCGGCGCGCACGTCGATGCCGGCCGCCAGCGTCACATCGCGGAAGGCGGGGTCGGCGGCGCTCGCGGCGGCGGCGCTCAGCAGCAGCAGCAGCAGCAGTTGCGGCAGAAGCGGCTGGCGCAGCTGCGGCGGCATGATGTCGGCGGCGGGCGGCCGACAGCGGCGGCGTAGCTGATCGCGCCCGACCGCCGTTTATATAGCGCGTCACGGCGCGCGCTCGCGCGCGGCGCGCGAATACAGCGACGGCGGTGGCGGCGGCGTTAATTTGGTGGTTGCTTATTGCTTATAGCTGTAGATAGAGCGGGGTGTGCATTGGTGCGTTGGTGCGTCGGTGCGTTGGGAGAAAAGCGACGCGTGGTGTTCTTGCCGCTGGCGGACGCGGAAGCGGCGGTTGCCGCGGCTGCGCCTGCAGCTCGCTGCGCAGCTGGTCATGACGAGACGTCGCGTGCTGTGCTCGACAGCACCTTCTTTGTAGGTGCGTGCCACCGGTAAAAAGTACATGCCCCTCGGCGCAGCTCATTCTCGCCTCAACTGTAAATCTTTAGCAAATTCGCTCTGCCGCCACCTCCTCTATAAACGTTTACACATCTGTAAACAAAACTGTGCAACGCAATGCTCCTGCAACCCGCCCAATCACATCACTGCTTTCAACCGTCAACGGCGTCAATTAGTACACAAAGGTTACAAACTTCTCTGCACCAAAACTCTCTTTCTTTGCTTTTGACATTTCACTGGGAGCGTCCTGAAAACCAAAAACATTTTGCTTATGCTCAAAAGGTCACGATTTGAACCAGAACGTGACTTTTGGACACTGCGTTTCATCCATTTTGTCGTAGCGAGACTACCTCCAAAGGCAACCACAAAAGGTAAAAAGCTCCCAAATGACAAGAAACTGAGGCAATGCCCGCTCAAACCCCATATGATTACAGTGATCTTGCTTGGCAGATATTTCTTATCTTTGGTGCGTTTTCCCTTTGCCGCTCAGCTCCCACCGAGATTTCTCCCTCACATCCTTCCCACCCCTGCATGGCTTAGGTTTTCATTCGTCTCGCGGTGCAAATTGCCTTTGTTAACAGTTCCACGTTAAAGATCTTTAACCTTCTGCAACAACCAGCGCCACAAAGTCCATACAGTATCTCTTTCCTCCTTTTTCAACTGTACCGATCATTTCAGAGCTTCTAGCTTTGTTCTTGTGGTACAGTGAGCGGAGCTGCCACGTGCATGTCTAACTGGGGCCGAAATAGGTGAATAGGACAATAGGATAGACATTAAAGTAGCTGATAGGATAAATTTTTTTCGAGGTGCACTAGGAAGATGGCACCTCAACGTGATACACGTTGGTGGTTGAGCTCTGCTCAACCAAAAAATAATTGTGGTGCTCCCTCTCAGACTACATTAAATCTTTCACCAAATACATGTTAAACTCGAAAGACATAGTTTTTGGGTGCCAACATAGTAACTTGTGTAAAACAAGAAACAAATATAATTTACTTAATGTAAAACGAAAAACAAAAATAAAAAACTTTGTAATGAGAAAACTACGCCGATATAATCAGAAACACCTAGCTTTTGTATGAAAAATTGTGCCTCTGCCGTGTAGCAACCAAAATACAAGACAACACACAACCATCACTTTTCCTGTGTATCGCTGTCCGACCCAGACCCTAAGCTTTGACTGTAGACAAAGCCGGTGCTTCTTACGATAATATTCCTGTGAACGTGGGCGCTTCTTAATAAATTCCGCTCTAGTATTATAAATTCGTTTTTTTATCATTCCATAAATATTTTACTTCTTTTTTCTTAACAACTAATGCCCAACGTGCAAATTTGTAAACCAAAAACAGAAAATAAAATAAGAATCGTGAACCTTCTATATGTATCAGTACTTTTACCAAATTACACACCAATTCACACCACATTTTGTTGAACCAATTTTGCACAACGTTACATTCCAAATAAGAAACCTTTATTTTGTAGTAGCTTTTCCTTTAAAAGATGTCTTATTCCCAGGTTCCTATTTAAATGTATAAGCTTGCAAACAATTTTGGCTTCTTAATATCGCTTATCGACAAAAACCGACTAGAAATCTTTGTAATCTTTACATATTACTCTAGTTCCAAACAATTTCATTTCGTTCCCGATCTTTCCCAGTGTTTTCTTATGAAAAAGTTAAAAGCTTTCAAAAAATAGTTTAATATTAGAAATTGATCCTGGATCATAAAAAGTGGCAAACCCATCTTTAATTTAGACAAAACAAAAGTTCTGAATTCAAAACTATAATAAATTTGTTCCTAACTATAATAAGTGGTTTGTTTTTTCTAAATTACTACCAGGGCATGTTTTTTTCACAAAGTAACGTATTGTCGCATAATTTGCGTATTTAAAGCGTAAGAACATTTTCTTCGTGCACTGGACGCTTAATAGATCAATTTTACAAATTAATTAGCATAAAACATTTGTATACGTGCAATGATAACAGGTATATAAGGTTTGCCGTCATTTTTTCAAAATTTTGAGTTTTGAAATTAGAAGTATTTCCCAAAAATTTTCATTTTCTTATGTGCTTGATTACAGTGAAGCACAGTAATAATTCGTCTTTCCTCCAATTTAAGAACTTTTTTCGCTCTCCTCTTTTTCATTTTTCCAAAACATGTTTCTGAATATTTCTCCAAACATTTTCTTCTATTTGCATAACTGGTTCGGACCCATTTTGAAAATGGAATGCGTCAAAAATGGCTCTGTCAAAATCAATTTTTTCGTCTGAATCGTCGCAGAGAGTGCTTTTTTGGACGGTTTCGAAATTCTTTTTGAAGGCGTTTGCTGTGTCGGTTAGTAGTTCTAGCGCATTCGCTGCGTGGTCTGTCGTCAGCATCTCCATATTCGTACTCAGAGCAGTTTTGCACAACTTTGTCGATGGACGTTTGCCCATCGACACCTCGTTGTGCACGGCCGTTTTCGTTCCTCGCAGAACCTGAATAATTACTGTGATTACTTAGTCTGTGCGATTGCAAGTGTACTGCAACGCCAGAGGGGAAAAGACACCACGAAGACGTCCGAGATCTTCCTCCGTAGGAGAGTAGTCAGAAGACAGAGCCCCTTTGGCAAGGCACGACAAAGTCGGGTGTAAGATGAGGCCAAGCCGTCACGACAGGCGTATAGAGTTGAGCAAGGATCGGTGTCGGCACCACATGTGTGGGTGAATGGGTCCTCGAGAGAGACACGAGTCCACGAAAGTGGAAAAAGAGAAAAGGAATCCGCGAAAGTGGGGGATGGAGAGAAGGAAAAGGAGGAAAGGGCAAAAAGGGCTACGGTAAGCACCGGGGTTATCCCTGTACAGGGTCGAGCGCGACACAAGCGGAAAACCATCCTAAGAATGGGTCCTGTTAGGTGACGCAGGGAGGATACACTACCCGTAGGCAACGGAGCCTCTCTCCTGGAAGGAATCGATGACTGCCGATGGCGAAGAAGTATAGAGCCAACTCTCGTTGTCCGAACTTTACTGTGCATGGCGGCGAGGTCGCCGCCATGCTAAGTAGCGAGCTCGCGCCAACAAGTAATTAAATAAACTAACTAAATTAGGCCAACGCTGTGGAGCAACGCCTTTGGCGGGAATAGCGCAGGCTCACGAAGACGTTCGGAATCTTCCCCTCGACAGGGCAGCACAGCGAACGGAGCACTCCGGGAATGACACAACTAAGCCGGGTGTAAATCCGAGGTCAAACCACCACGACAAGCGTTGGAGCGTTAGGCTGATTAGTAGTCGGTAGAGATCCACGTGTTCACACGGTCACGAGATGAGTCCTCGAAAGAGAGTAGCACGGCAACGACAAGGTGTCGGAAACGGGCCACTGAGAACAGGGCAAAAACGCAAACGCAAAAAGGGGAGAAAGCAAACCACCAGAGTGGGGAAAAGAGAGAGAGAATAAAGCAAACCCAATACGGGGGCGAGTATACGACAATAGGTTGGAACGAGACACAAAATAGTGGTTATACTCTGAGCGATACAAGGGTGGGTAACTATACGTGAACAACGCAGTCGTCACTCCACTTGGAGGTGAACAATCCGCGAAGGCGTGATAGTTAGAGCCAGAAGCCCTTGCTTGGCAAGGGGCAGTTTACTTGGGGGAGCGGTGCTCAACCCTCTAAGTACTGAGCTCGGCGCACCACTGACAGTGGGTGCGCCGGGCAAAATAATCTATAAAATATCTAAGTAAATACAGCAATGCTGGGTGCACTGCCTCTGGCATGTTCGTGCTACGCGTGTGCTAGTCACACCCGCTAAGCGGCACCTCGAGCCGTGCAATCCACGTGTACATGTGTGGATATTACCTCAGCGAGGCGACACGCTAATAGCGGTGTAGCTCATATATATCTACTAACTCATGATGCGGAAATTAACTAAGTACCTCAAATCGCCTCCAAGGAGTGTTGTCCTTTACACGCATAGTGGTAATTACCCACGCCCCGTGGTGCCCGTTCCCCGTGTACGTGGCCAACCTTCTGGCTCAACCGTCTCCCACGTGTCCTTCCCACTACAGTGGTTATTACTATTCATATACTCCTACTGGGAGCACCCGTCCGACACGTCGGAATATGACTAAGTAGTCAGAAACCTCCATCAGAGGGCGTTACACTACATATCCCCCTCCTTAGGCGGAAGTATCACCTCACAGAGGGAAACGACGGCAGCAACCATGGAAGATAAAAGCACGCCCTCACCCGGCTCGCCGGCAACTCCTCGTTCTCCACCAACGAACACCCCTGCACCCGCAGTTACCATTGCTCCAGCATCTTCTTCCGACACCTCGGTCACCAGTTACCTTCCTCCCCCGACTCCTGTCGTCGACCTCACCATGAGTGGCTCTCAGCAACCCCACACAGGGGGATTCACCGACTTCCGTTCCGTGCCCTTACCGCAAGGCGGACAACAGACTGGTGCGAACCCGGGACAACCGTCCGGGACGGTGGCGATCTCTTCCCAAGTTGGGGTGTCAACCGGCTCCGGGGCGGGCGGCGATTGGCCATCCTACGACTCCCTCGTGGGGCTCAAACCGAACAATCGGCAATAGGTTATGCGCCTCCAGCTTGCGCCGTGGTTCCAACCGATCTCGGTGTTCGACGACGAGCTGATTTCTCAGTACGTCGACGGCAATGAGCGCCTTCCCGGGGACCTGCCCGTTATCGTCACCACTTCATGGGATTGGCGCCGGCGCGTCGCCATACCTGCAAACCAGGTTCTCCGCTACGCGGGCGAGTCCCGAGCTCAGGCTCATGCCGCGCTGGTGTGGATCGGACACCAACGGCAGAGCCGGGCTCGGTTCGAGGTTCCCATCCCGCAAGAGATGAAGTTCGAGATCGAGCAGTACCGCGCTCGCGGGGAGATGAGCTATTGCGACTGGCTGTCGTCGTTAGAGACCTTCGCTTGGCGAGGATTCCCCGCTGTCCGGCAAAAAGCCTTATGCTGGCAAGGACCCATCATTCGGGCCGAATGCCGCTATCTCGCGCGTCGTTATCGGTCCTCCTTCCTTCAGGAATTCACCCGTTTTGAGCGTCGCTGCCGTTCCCGGCTCGGGTACTTCGTTACGTATCAAAACGTGGAAGTGGAGCGTTTTGCTCCCGCTCACCGACAAGGTCGGTACGTCCCTCTGCCAGCCTGGTGGGCTCAGCTCGAGAAATGCCGGCGGTGCAAGATAGAGGTGCCCCCGGTGGTCACCTATTTAGGGTCATACCTCCTGACGGATCCGCGTAGCAGGCTTTGGTTGGTTGTAGTCACCGAGTGGGCCGTCCGCGCTGCGTCGTACATTCTCAGCGAGGCTTACGACCATTACAGACTGTGGTTCCTTCCTCCGCGCGTGCGGTCCGGTATCCGTCAACTCGACATAACCATCCTTCTCGGGGGTCAGGCTAACGCCGAAGAAGTCCTCGAGCAAGTAGATTATATCGACAGTATTGACTGGAAAGCGGTCCCGATCGGGCAGAGTGGCCAGCTCATTGGTGGCGGTGGACATGGCCCAGGTCTGGGGCACAATACCGCCTTGGCGGGGGATTTCGTGTACTTTGATCAGTGGAAACAACGGGAGATTTCCGCTGATGAAGCGGCCGAACTCCCGAATGCTCCGAAGGGAATCCCAGACGCGTATTCGATTGGGTTCGTCGACTCGGACGATTATTACCGCTCCGGGGGGGAAAATGAACCCATGTTGGACAACGCATCCGACGTGGCGGGCGGTGATGACGACGCGATGGTTGTCGGCACTCCTCCGGAGAATGAAGAACCTGTTCCACAGGAATCTGAGCCCGCTGCTGCGGCGTCGGAGTCAGCTTCGGCTGTTCCGACTTCCACGGCGGCTGCCGGAAGTACTCCCCAGACGGGCGAGAATCTCGGTGCCGTCATCGCGCAATTCCTCCGAGAGATGAGGCTCGGTGCCAATACGGCGACCGGCGACTTATCCGCAATGCGGGAAGCTCTGGCGCAACGCCTTGGCGGTGGGAAGCCTCCGAACGAGGGGAGTGGCCATAACCAGTAAGACTGGGTCCGAATAGTAGCAATAAAAACAACCTGCTTGTGGGTTCCTTCTGTCTATAACGTGTTCTTGTAGTCATCGGTAGTGAACCGGCTACTTCACGCGGTGCGCGCGGAAATGCACACCTTTCCGACAGGGAAAACCGTGCTTGCCACGTAATGACCAGCAAGCTGGGTGAAAAAACCCTCGGGTATGTTCGCGAAACACTATGCACGACCATGGTCGGAGTATCAGCGCATGAGCGGTGATCTCTTCCCGTCCATGACGTGTATATTCTTCATCTTCAACTCTTTCCTTTTCCACGGTTCTCTCTCATCTCACTTGGGCACTTCCCAGCGTAGCTGGTGGGGCTGTTCCCGTTCGACGGTGATACTGAACCACCTTTGAACGTGGAAGATGCTTGATCGGCTCGGCGGTGTCCTGAGCCTGATCATACCGTACCAACAGACGTGGTAGCGTAGAATACCCTCCAGATTCCCCGACAATTCGGTCGACGATGTACTCCTGTAAGTACAATTTCACCGCCATTTATAGCATGCTGTACACAAAGATGTACGCCATTTTTGACACTTTTTATATTTGGCGTGGAAATAATAAATAAGTTTTCAGCACTCGTATTCGAGGTAATAACTGTAATTCGATATTTGTAAGCCATTTACGAAAAGTGCCAAAAATGGCGTAAGTCTTTTTCTACATCATGCTATAAATGGCCGTGACATGGCGTAAAGCGTGAAATTTATACACTATCTCTTCAGTAAAAACAGTGCTTTTATACGCCATTTGTTACTTTTTGCAAAACGTAGTGCGCCATTTATAAAACTTTTTTCCTAGGGAGAAAGAAGTATCACAAACGACCGGAGACAGTATCCGATAACGGTGTCACGCGAGTGCCACAGCGGATCCGTCGTAGATGACAGAAACAAACAAAAATAAAAGGAAGACACGAGGCACGATCTGGAAATGGAAGAAAGAAGTAAACCATGACCCGTACCCCCTAGAAGAAATTTTTTGAATTACCGGAGTGCAAGTGGAGGGTAATTTGTGCATGGTTTACACTCCAACGGCACTCAATCTATACTCAGTCTATGCTTCAATGTGACACCCTTGCAGGGACAGATCAATTCTTTTAAATTTTATTTCATTATTGTGAGTGCGCGCGAAGTACATTTTGACCTCGCTTCAGGTTGAACACGATCAATGTGGGCGCGAATAGAGTTCAATGTGTATCCCTGGCTCTTCATATGCATTCCAACAGAGTGGCAAGCGTTCTCCAGATGGACACCACAAAATTAGAATGAAAATGCATATTGCGCGCGCTCCGTATGAAGTCCGTTTGGCTCCCATGTATCATTCATGAGTGCCAATCAACCTCAAATTGCCCTTCTCCTTTTCCAAAATTTTCCTGTAGGGACCGAGGCATTGGGGCTACGTGATGGATCAAATAAATAATTGAAACCATAGAATAGAACAAAGTCATTAGTGGTGTGCGTCACGACGTTTCTTATCATTAAGTCCGATTCGAGAATGAATCCGTAGAAATAAGGGCTTCTCAATCAAGTATATAAAGCCAATGTGCGATAGAAAAATATAAGAGCTAGGCACGAGTTAACTTCGAAACGTGAAGAGCAAGCGCAAGCTTGCTCAGAGAAAGAACAGTGACATAATGTTGTCGAAATAAAATACCTCGAGACCTAACATTCCACATGCGAGCGGTGGCATTCTTGGCACTCCAGGCACGCACAAAAAGATACTAAAACTAGTGGGTATTGCAGAATTATAACCGCATTATTTTCAGCACGTCATTCAGATAACTTGAGATATTTTCGAAAGGGCCAATAATTCTTCTACACACAATCTCTTTCCATGGACACGAGCGCGCATTGCTCTATAGGGCTCTTAAAGGCAGTTCTGGTCCTATGCAGCCGTTTCCCTAGACATTTCCTTATATCTACTCTAGAGGTTTCGAATTACCTGTACACGAACATTTTCCGACCTTTAAAGGAAGTCACCGCGTCCCCTCGATCGTCACAAACTCCTTCGCATCCTCTACCAGTTTTCTCCATGCTCTCGCACAATTTGGCACTTCCTTTTTTCCTCTATGTGAAGTCACTCTATTACACCCCATGATTTCCTTTAACAGCTTTCTCTCCCACAATATGGCTTTTTCTTACCCCCAGTATGTCCCTTGAAATGCAGGGGTTTAAAACCTGATTTATCTCAGACAAAAGATTTGAACCTCTATGTAAAGATCACTATCTCATTCTGGTTCTCTCAGGGAGCAAATATTCGAATGACTTGCTTCTCAATCATGATGGCTTTTCACTGCAAGAAACAGCGAAAGACCTCGTGCGTTTTACAAAGAGATATCGCCATCGTGGCCATTTCTTTTTTTCGCACCCTGAATATGACGATTGGTTGCGTACCACACGTTCCAAATATTAGGAATACGTCTCTCTAAAACGTCACTACCACTTTAGTAGTAAAGGCATAAAGATTTTCTGTGGTCCCTTTCAAGAACACTCAGCCCATCTTTGTCGTAAGAGAAACTTGTCTTACGCTGCACTTCTTGAAATCGCTATGCTGCAATTTCAATACTGAAGTAAAGCGCAGGGCTGTAGCTCTCTCGAAGAAACGAAATATATTCGTTGAAAAAAGTTGCACTCTATTTCAATTGAGAAGTAGTTCTCGCCTAAAGTCGAAGTGGTGTGCAACACATGTAATATTGTAAGTCCAGTTCCATTTCATCATGTGAAGAATTAACAATATGTAAAAAGAGTCCATGGTGTACGCTGACCCATAATCAGGTGTTTTCAGGACATATGCACTTCATATGTTTTGAGCAGTATCAATTACAGACTCTTATCTTTCCATGTAAATTGAAGGATTTAATGATTTATTTCTCTAGAAGTGCGTATAGGAAAATTTGGAAATATATTTTTGAAAATGGATAGAAAAATGAGTCATTGGAGAATTGAAGGATGTTGGCGGACGCCTAATGGTTTGCAGAGAATCTGAGATTATAGGTCTTTTGAAGATGTCACTTTGGAATGCGGGTGGTTTGTTCCATGAGTGCAAATAGAGTCTGCATGGTACTCTGCGCATATATACGTAACTCTATTAACTCTCAATAAAGCTTCCATAATCGCCAAACGCGCGATTCGCTGATTCTGAAGGACGGGAACACTGGAAATTATAATTCCCCAGGTGCTGCTTTGGAACTCAGCTGGAGCGTACGTAGATCTGAGATGAAGATTTTCACTGCAGAATTCTGCACTCCATATGCTTCCATGGGAACGAAAATTTTCTTCGAGGAAGTGTAGGACAGCAGTCGACAAAATCTACCATATGTTTTGCTCTGCTCTCACGCATTCCAACCATTTTATATGTATTTGATGGAAGCTTAGGAAACATGTGAGAGCAATGTTAAACAAATCACTATATAAAGAGGCGCGCAGTCATCGGAAATCATACAAAACAGAGGATATTTACAATCATTCTTCACATTTTCCAGCACTTCACGGTTACACCTAAAACTCGAACAAATTTCCTAGCTTTTTTGTCCTCGCTTACACTGAAACTATGTTGCACCAGATATTGACAAATTGTGAACTTGAACGGTCCGGGAGTTCGAATCAGGTCATCTCTTTTGCAAAGGCAGAGAAAAACATTCGAGAGTGCGGAAACTGCTATAAATGTGGCCACGCAAATAGTGAACACCGAGTATTTTACTGCATGCGATGTGATACTGAGTGGTTTGGATGCTACAAATGCCCCAAGATGTTATGTACTACATGCAACTGCCGAGACTAGAGCCGAATCCGTAGTTCTAACGATGGTGAATACTCAAATGGTGAAAGCAGGCGATCAATTTACATGAATATTTTCACCTTCCGAACGAGTACCTTCAGCCATAGAAGCATTGCTTGTAGTGGGTAGAAAACAAAATAGCGCTGTGGATCTAGTTTTTGACCATTATCAGAGAGAAATCGAATCCCACACTTTAGTCTTATATGAGCAGTAACACCATAAATTCTCTCAAGCGAGATAAAACACAAATACCGTTTTCCCTCTGGCCTTTTATCCAAAACCCAGAAATCTCGAACAAATGTATGCCAAAGAATAGTTCTTGAAGCCACTAAGCGTCATACAGGTATACATGTGGAATGAGTCGGGTACATATGAAGAAGGGATGGTAGGATGTAATGCAGACATATCTGTATTTAAATGTTCAATTTGATATCTTTTTCACAAGTGTGACCAATGATAATGATACGGATCTAATGCATCTCCAAGATGTCTCTGATCTAGTGTAGATGTAGATAATTCAAAATTTATCACACTTGAATCATGAACGTATCAAATTGTACCAAAAATGTATCACATATATACCGGTTTAGCATCTATTTCACATCCAAAGTTTTCAAGTCTCTAACATTGCCGTACACCTTTCATATTGGTACGATTAAATTTCCACACTATTTCTATGTCATCAAGAGATATCAGGATTCTATCAGAACTAAATCATGGAATTCTACTGGGATTCGATGAAGATACGGACACCAGCGTTGCACGTCTCACAAAACATTTCTCTTCATACGCGCCGTGACAAAGGAAAGTATAAAAACTTTGCCTGTAACGGCGCTCTGCATCATTTTTTCTTAATATTTCAGAGTAAACATAGAACCTTTCTAGTTTTCATATATTATGCCTTTGGAGAGGAAACTCTTTCAATTATGCGGGGACTTGGTCAGTGGCTCTGAGCCGGCGCTGACTCAGCCAGTCAGGGCTCACTCAGCTCCACTGACTCTGCGCCGCTTGATGGTACGTACAAATCTTACAAAGTTCGCACAGCGCAGCAAAGCACGCTCAGCGTGGCACGCTTCTTCCATGCCTTTGCAGGGACAAGATGAGCGCTCCAAACACTCAAGCTACAGATTCAACTAGCACTTCAACCATTGCAACTGCGCATCAAAGTGATACTAGACTTCTCCGCGCAACTAAAGTCAATGTGCCTTCAATCAGCTTTCTATACCTAAGTGGCTTTTATGTACACGCGCAATTCAAATGTCTTTGCAAAAGGTTTTCTTCCGCTTGCCACGATCCAGAAAGATTTCTCCATCAGTTTTAGTTCATTTTCCAACAGATTGTGAGAGACGTTTGAGATTTTGGCATCTGAAACTCTACGCACTAACCACATAAATCTCTTTATAACAGCAGATATTCAAAGGTTACAGATAATAAAGATACAGAGACACGAGCCCGGATGAAAAGCACGGTATTTACTGGCGACGGCCAAAGCGGAATTCTCGCATCTCTACGCTGAAGACAAGTCGCCGAAGAAAGTTGCACCCCGATAAAAGGTCGCGTTGGAGCTATGCGTGCCAGGTAGTAAGAAGAACATCCATTTTGAGATCTACCGCTGTCATAATGGCAACCCGACAACTTGCTGGTACCACCTGTTTGACACTGTCAAATGGACACTGTCAAACATGTCGTTTTTGTGTCAAATTGAGACAACATCGACAACGAAAAATACACATCAGGCGCCCCTTTCGTCAACGGATGACGGTTGAAGCAGCTTTCCTTGGGTGCCCAAGCCGGGGCAAGCCTTACAAGCGATGCAACACGATCCCCTACGCGCGGTGCTTCGCGGTTGCAATGTTCTCTCAGCCAACCGAGCCTCCCGCACGCCACGTTCTTCTACGACAACTTCCAAGTCCCCACACTCGGACTTCTTCAACAAAAAGCGCTCCACGAATGATTACGCTTCACCCAAATTATCTGCATCGTTCCACAAACTGGTTTCACACGAAAAGCTTCAAGCAGCACTTGTCAAGCTGGAGAAAACTTCACCAACCTCTGTTCAACAACGCGTAGTTCCCTTCTTTCACAGCCACGGCTTGCTGGCCGTGGCGCCGACCAGCTCGGGCAAAACGCTGTGTTACCTTCTTTCACTCATTTAGGCGCACACACAGCAACAGCGCGCCAAAGGCTCGCACCAGGTCGCCAATTGAACTACAGATGTCTTCTGATTTCTGTCAAAGAGTTGCTCGCGTTCTTGCAATTACATGACCTTGCTACTATAGCAAGTTGCTTCAAAGGAGAAGCTGATGCATTCTGTCCTGATGCCGATCAAGTCACTGTTTCGTAGTAATCTGCAACTACTTCTCCGCTACCTCTCGTAACTGAAGAAGCATCTAAAGAGAGTTCTCCAAGCCTCCAACCATTCCCTATGGCGCCGACATCCCCACCTCGTGCAACCAAAGCCTTTGCCCCGCTCACCTCGCATGTTTCAATTGCCTGCCTTTCATGATTTACCGCACCCACAGTCACCTGCACCACCAAATAGTCCTAGAATTGACGGTTTGGATAGAAAGAAGACCCAAATGCGCCTTTGATCCTTTTTGAAACGCAGTAAGCGATTATTGCATCTGTGCAACACGCATTTTAAAGGGATGACCCTGGGGAGACCATGGAAGGCATTCGCTTCCCACTTGATGGAAATAGCGAACCTGAATCCGAATCTTGGACACCAGGTCTATCAAAGACCATTCGGAAGAAAGTATCGCCGATCCCAGACCGCAACGGCCCTCAGCCTGTGTGCACCCCGGACGAGGCGAGGGCCACGTTTGGAGTTTGTCGAACGCTCATCAAATGCCCAAACTGCCATTTTAAGAATTCATTCACTCTAAATGGTAACTCTAAGATTGGACCCACTGTGCGCTGTTCCGTCAAAGGCTGCCATCGCTCTTTTGGTGGTTTGCGGTTTCATGAAATAATTCGCCCATTTCTGGCGCAGAGCAGCCCTACGCCATTACCGGTTGCCAGGCACCCCAACAGCCACACCAGCACGCCCTTTAGCGCACCTGTTGCAGTCGTACAGATACCAAAACAACAATGGGAGCCGATCCTGAGGAGATTCCAGACACTAGAGAACCAAGTTGCTCGGCTCACCCAGCAGCTCCAATCCTCTCGCAACGATGCCACGGTACTACAACAGAAGCAAAAGCAACGCGCTCCAGAATTTGAAGCACGGCCTCTGGAGACGGCCGTTAACAGACAGCCACTTAACCCGGCTCCGCCCAACACTGGACGAGCCCAACCACAGAGAAACCCTGTCTCTAAAGCAAGGACTGGAACAAATACTGATATAAAGACTTGGGCGCAGATTGCAAGAGAGGGCCAGCCTCGGTCACTGGACAAATTACCACCTGAGTTTCTAACTCGAATGGCTAAGATGGCTCAAAACCTCAAGTCTGGAGGATATGCTCCACTGCCGACATCTCAATCTCGGCCCCCGAAAATGGAAGCGCAGTACTTCCTTGGCATACCGCGCGGCCCCTACCGCCCTCTCATGGAACACCTTCGCAGTGGTCTCCAAGCCGTTGCCTCATCGCTCTGTCCTTCATAGGACGTTCGATATTGGAAATCGTGACTGCGTCTGACGTTGCTCACAAACCGGTTGCAGGAATGCGTGCAGCCGGGTACACGCACATGCCTAACTTCGCCGCCACCTCGAATGCCATGTCATCGCGAAAGAGGATAAGTAAGGCCGAACGACGACAGAAGAACCTGGAGCAGGCGCTATATCGCCTGCAGATTGCAGCAACTCGCACAACGTCAGCGTGGGCCAAGCATTGGTATACGTCCCAAGTGAAGGTAACCCAGGAGTTGATGCACAATGAGCAGCCAACTACACCGAACCAAAAAGTGAACCCGGCTCCACAACAGCCTGGGAAAGTCGGCCGTGATTCTTCCAATGCAAGTCCGATGGTACTTAAGGGGACTCGTACGAAAACTGCCCACCCGATCGACCGCCTAGCACCATTGCATACACGTATTAGGTTCGCAGAGGCTTCCCAATCAATTGTAGCGGCGATCGATGATGGAGGTTATAGCTGGGAAGGGAAGGTTGATACAAAGGGAAGGTGGGGATATGCAAAGGAAGTTCGCCAGCTCTGGGTCGGATTTAGTTGGAGGTGCTTCTGTCACAACTTATATAGCACTACGTCGTCGCACTACCGCTCACTTCCACGCGGAGTAAAACCTAAGCCACCAAGCGGGGACACTCAATACTACCAATCATCATCTAACATAACATAGTAACACTGCCACAATTCATGACAGCTTACAACTAACAAGGCACAACAGTGCACAACAGTGCACAACAAGTTACGTGCCTACTCAACAAGTTACGTGCCTACACATAACGATGACCATGCACAAATTCACATCGTGCCAATACACTGTAATCCATACACCACACCAATATGTGTATGCTCCAGCTCACCAAGTACCACGTAACCACAAATTCACTCAATGCCATAAGTTCCCACAACATGTTACCACAGTGTTCGTGTAATCCCCATGACTGTACCTGACTCATCACCATAGCGCACCAAGTTGCATCAATGTCTTCAACATGTCCACGTACATAACTGTGCACACTGTCCAGCATACCCATCTGTGCTAGCTACACACGTGTAGCTCAGAACAGCCCAGTAGTGCCATAACACTTGTACACACTACGTTGCATGTGCACATTTGCAGTAGCAAATCAGAAGCCAGTTTCACGTTGAGTTTGCACAAACGCGTATATGCGCTTTTCCAGCAGCACCCTCCAAAACAGACCATGCTCCCCTGCAGTTTTGGTTTCAGTGACAGCACTAGGTCAACATCCAACACACCCCCTCTGTCACTGACTTCAAAGCTCTCGGTGCTGCACGCCACACTCCTTGCGGAACTTCTCGAGCTTCACTCGGGCAAGAGGCTTGTTTAGCGTATCAGCAACCATGGAATCAGTTGGACAGTAGAACAGCACGATGGACTTGTCACGCAGAGCCTCTCTAGTGAAGTGGAACCGAATGTCGATGTGCTTCGCTCGCTTGTTCACAACTCCATTTCGAGCCAGGTCGATGGAGCCCTGGTTGTCAACATACACAGGCGTCGGTTCAACCAAGACTTTGACAGACCCGTCCACCTCAACTCCAATCACAATAGCAATGCCGTTCCGAAGTCGCCTTAGCCAGATTGCTTCCTTTGTACCAGAGCAGAGACTCACATACTCAGCTTCAGCACTTGAGAGCGCCACCACTTCCTGCTGACGTGAACTCCAGGACACTGGACCACCGCTCATTATGAACACATATCCACTGGTAGACTTGCGGTTGGCAACATCGCCTGCCCAGTCAGAGTCCACATAGCCGTGCAGTTCCAGATCAGTGGTAGAGCCGTAGGTGAGTCCAAAGAAGCAAGTACCGTTGAGATAGCGAAGCACACGTTTGACTGCCTTCCAGTGAGTCTCTCCAGGTTTCTCCACATACTTTGCAAGTTTGGACACTGCGTATGAAATATCTGGACGAGTTCCCACAGACAAATACATGAGACTGCCAATCGCCTGACGATACGGAACATACGTGAGTACCTCCTCAACAACAGACAAGTCCACACCGGATTCCATCAGAGTGTCAACTGGCTTAGACTGATGCATGCCGAAACGTTCCAAGACCTTTTGCGTGTGCGCAGACTGAGTCAGGTACAGCTGTCGCTTAGCTCGATCACGGTGGATCTCGAATCCGAGAACCATACGAGCTTCCTTGAGGTCTTTCATGCGGAACCGTGTCGACAGCTCTGCCTTTACGCGATTCATGGTCTCCATGCTCGGACTTGCTATCAGCAGTTCATCCACGTATAGAGCAATGATAACCACAAATACAAGTATTATCCCGGTGTGTACACACTCATCTGCGTCATTCGGCTTCAACTGCATCTCATCAACAAGGAACGTGTCTATCTTTGCATGCCACTGCCTTGGTGCCTGTCTAAGCCCATAGATGGCTTTCCTTAAACGACACACCAAGTCTTCGTTCCCTTGCTGTATGAACCCTTTTGGCTGCTCCATATACACTGTCTCCTCGAGGTCGCCGTTCAGAAACGCAGTCTTCACATCCATCTGGTGCAAATGAAAGTCTCGCACAGCTGCAAACGACAGAATCATCCTGATCGAAGTGAACTTCACCACTGGGGCAGAAGTCTATTAGAAGTCCACACCTTCGATCTGCAGGAATCCTCTAGCAACCATACGAGCCTTGTACTTCACAGTTGGTTCACCAGATGGTGCAGCTTCATACTTCTGAACGTACACCCACTTGGACGAAATCACGTTGCTGCCTGCTGGCCTAGGCACTAGACACCATGTGTCATGCTCTATCAGTGACTGGTACTCGCTCTTCATCGCCTTCTTCCATGCTTCGGAATCAGGACGTGACACAGCTTCACTATAAGAAGAAGGAGTGTCATCACTGGCTGTCAGAAGAGCAGTTCCACCCCACCAACGCGTAGGCTTCTTACTCTCACGTGTGGATCTACGAACAGGCTGTGTCTCTTGCCCTTCAGGCTCAACATGTGGAACTGGTGTGGAACCATCACTGGTACTCTCAGACGCATCATAGACATCAGGCACAGGTGCGGAAGGATCATCTTCACTGGGGTGACTGGATGTGTCAGAGTTGGAGGTGTTATCCGGACTAGACATGTCACTCAACTCCATGTCAGCATAGTCCTCTTCCTCACAGTTCTCATGGTCTTCTAAGCCCGAAGACTCGTCAAACCCCACATCTCTTGACACAATCACCTTTCTCTTCTTACCATCCCACAACTTGTACCCGTGGGACCCAGAAGTGTACCCAATGAAGATGGATTCCTTTGCTCTGTCCTCCAGCTTCTTCAGCGTGTGATCCACAACTTTGTACCAGCATCGGCTCCCAAACACACGCAGATTGCTCACATCAGGCTTCTGACCATGCCACAGCTCGAATGGAGTCGAGTTACTAGGAAGGGCTTTGCAGGTCACTCTGTTGCGTACATACACTGCTACGTTCAAGGCTTCAGCCCAAAATTTCTTTGGCAGTTGTTTGTGGTTTAACATCGATCTGACCAAGTCCATAAGTGTTCGGTTGAACCTTTCGGCAAGCCCATTCTGCTGTGGATTGTACGGCACTGTTCGCTGATGTTCAATACCTTGGCGCTCAAGTTCTTTGCGGAAACGATTGGACAGATACTCACCACCGTTGTCAGTGCGCAATGCACGTAGCACACTCTCACGTGCGGTGATGGTTTTCAACTTTCGTCCACTCTGGTTTTCCACAAACTTGAGCCACCTCATGAACATTTGGAACACCTCATCTTTGGTTTTGAGCATGTACAAGAAGCAATACCTGCTGTGGTCGTCGATGAATGGGACAAAGTAGTGCGAGCCTCCCAAGGATTTCACACTTACTGGACCTGAAACGTCCGAGTGGACAAGGTCCAGTACGTGTTCTGCTCGTTCCCCCTTTGCTTGGGAGTCGGAGCACGGGTTGCCTTTCCTACTACACACGAGCCACAAACATCCAGCTTCTGTGCCAAATCCACATTCAGCCCTGATACAACCTCATTGCGGGCCATCTGCTTAATGGCTTCCACATTCACATGAGCCATTGAAGCATGCCAAAGAGACAGATCTGACACAAGGGCGCTGTCCACATCTGTACGCTGTTCGGCTGCAGTGCGAAGGTGGTACAGGCCTTTGAAACGGCACCCGGAGGCAACCACTTTTGACCCTTTGTAAACACATACCTTTTGTCTTTCAAACACTACCTTGCATCCTAGATCACAGATTGCCGACACTGAAAGCAGGTGGTACCGTAAGGATGGCACGTGCACTACCTGTTTTAGTTTGCACTTACGAAAACTATTGCTGCAAGGGTGCGCATGAGGGTTACAACCGAAGCATGCGGGAATTACTACTTTGCTGCTGCAACCAGTCAACGCTTTCATAAAAGAGAATTGGAAAGATGAGAAAGTACAAATGACTCTTGGAGCTACCCAAGGCGACCCATTCAGCTGTACATTGTTCAACATGTATATTGATTCCATGCTGTATCGAGTGCAGGAGGTGCCATATCATGTGTCGGATCGAGGTGCAAGTGCATTTGCCGACGATGTGATTCTGATGGCGAAGACCGATAGCGGGCTGCAACAACTGCTAGACATATGCAGTAGTTGGGGCAAAGAAATGATAATGCAGTGGGACACTGCAAATGGCAAGTCCATGGTACTGCAACTGCCTGCAGACCAAAATCACTCTGCAATATTCACACTTGCTGGTGATAAGCTGAGCGTGGTACGTAGTGCAGTATATCTGGGGGTGTCTCTAAACACTAGTGGAGTAACAGCCGACAAGCACATGGAACGGGTACAAAATGCTCAACGTCGATTGGGAAGCCTAGCCGGTGCTGGTCTGCACCGGAATGGATTTGATACGCGCAGCTGTGTGAGTTTGTACCGCGCATTCGTTACGCAACGAACGCAGGTTAGAGAAGGAAAGGGGAAAGTAGTGAAGAAGATGAGTGAGACAAACAAAGGGGGTAGGCCACCTTCTTCCCGAGTTTAGTGATCGGGCAGCGATCGCAACCTACAAATACTCTAGCGCGCGCCGCCGCCGTCGCAGCCAGCGACATAACTGCACACGTTGTGAAAGTGTACACTTTGACAGCAAAAGCGCGCGCAAAACACAATGCGAATTCAAACGACTAAATCAAATCATGCCAAATCCAATGCCAACTCCATGATCCATATCTTGCTCTAAAAAATTGACAATTTCGATCTGGCACAGCCAACACCCTCGCGCAGCTCAGAATCACACATTCGCTCCAAAACCCTTCATAGTAGCCCAGAATCGCATACATTGCACAACCCCTCACAATGGCCTATAATAACAGATACTCCGCTAACGCATAACTGGCCACCACCTATAGGCTGCAGCCAATCACAGCGTACCACTTGTTCCATCTGCCCTTCTCGCTCCATACAACACGTTCCACTTGTGCAAACCACGTTGCATGTAGCCATTTGCAGTAGCCAATCATATTGCAGTATTACGTTCGGTTCGCGGAGACACGCATATGCGCTTTTCTCATGAGGGTGCCCAAAAGTGCCCATGCTCCCCTGCAACTTTGTATTTCAAGTACTTGGAGCACTCTTGAGAAACTGACAGGCACTCGACCACATCCATGATGGAGGTTATAGCTGGGAAGGGAAGGTTGATACAAAGGGAAGGTGGGGATATGCAAAGGAAGTTCGCCAGCTCTGGCTCGGATTTACTGGGAGGTGCTTCTGTCACAACTTATATAGCACTACGTCGTCGCACTACCGCTCACTTCCACTCGGAGTAAAACCTAAAACACTAAGCAGGGACACTCAGTGACGCAACGAACGCAGGTTAGAGAAGGAAAGGGGAAAGTAGTGAAGAAGATGAGTAAGACAAACAAAGGGGGTAGGCCACCTTCTTCCCGAGTTTAGTGATCGGGCAGCGATCGCAACCTACAAATACTCTAGCGCGCGCCGCCGCCGTCGCATCCAGCGATATAACTGCACACGTTGTCAAAGTGTACACTTTGACAGTAAAAGCGCGCGCAAAACACAATACGAATTCAAACAACTAAATCAAATCGTGCCAAATCCAATGCCAACTCCATGATCCATATCTTGCTCTAAAAAATTGACAATTTCGGTCTGGCACAGCCAACACCCTCGCGCAGCTCAGAATCACACATTCGCTCCAAAACCCTTCATAGTAGCCCAGAATCGCATACATTGCACAACCCCTCACAATGGCCTATAATAACAGATACTCCGCTAACGCATAACTGGCCACCACCTATAGGCTGCAGCCAATCACAGCGTACCACTTGTTCCATCTGCCCTTCTCGCTCCATACAACACGTTCCACTTGTGCAAACCACGTTGCATGTAGCCATTTGCAGTAGCCAATCATATTGCAGTATCACGTTCGGTTCGCGGAGACACGCATATGCGCTTTTCTCATGAGGGTGCCCAAAAGTGCCCATGCTCCCCTGCAACTTTGTATTCCAAGTACTTGGAGCACCTTTGAGGGACTGACAGGCACTCGACCACATCCATACATCAACACTCCTCCTCGAGTTCCTGACCAAGTCCAATCCTTTTCATGATGGCCTGAATACTCAATGGACCTAAGGGCTTCGTGAGAATGTCCGCATCATTCAACTCAGTTGGAATGTACTTGACATCAATCACAGACTCTTTCACCAGTTCCCGAATAAAGTGCAGCTTCACATCGATGTGCTTGGCGCGACCCGATGGGCATCTTTCTCCTGCACTCCAGTCGATCGCAACCTGGTTGTCCGAGTGTAGAGGAACTGCACCATCGACGTCCAAGTCAAGTTCAGATAGTAGACGCTTCATCCACACAACCTCCTGCGCTGCCATGGTCAAAGCGTAGTACTCAGCCTCTGCAGTAGACAATGCAACTGAAGCTTGTTTCTTTGCACCAAAGAATACCACGGCGGACCCAAACTTGATCATGTATCCCGACATGGACTTCCGATCGGACTTGTCACCGGCATAGTCCGAATCGACATACGCTTCCATGTCCAGGGAGCCAGCGTGATAATTCAACCCATGTTTGCAAGTTCCTTGTAAGTAGCGCAGAACCCGTTTCGCTGCCCTGTGACAGTATGGTGTTGGGTTGCTTTGATAACGTGCAAGAATGAGTACTGGTGCGAGAATGTCCACGCGTGTGCGAAGTGCCAAGTACAGCAGAGACCCGATAATCTGCTGGTATAGCTGCACATCCTGAGGGGATTTGTCTTCCTCCTCCGCCGCAAGTCCTGTGAAGAAAGATTCTACCATAGGGCTGCGAGCTGGTTTACTCCTGTCAAGACCAAAGCGTCGAAGCATTCTTTCAATATACAACGGCTGTGCAAGTTGCATCCCAGTTAAACGACCATCGTCGTCTATGCTCCAAGTGAGTTCCACACCCAGGTAGAGAGTTACTTTGTTCTCAACACGGATCTCGTACAGGCTCCGAAGCTCCTCCAAAATCCCAGACCGTTCTCCTGCAGATGGAGTAAAGATTAGCAGATCGTCCACATACACAAGGATGTACGCGTAGCCTTTGTGTTTACTGGCTCGCCGAAACACACAATGAGCACTCGGCAACTCTTCAAATCCAATGGCTCGCAGATCGCCCGTCAACTTGGTGTGCCAGGCTAGATGTGCTTGCTTTAGCCCGTACATTGCCTTTTGAAGCTTATAGCATCGTGAGCCAATTCCAGAAACACCGCGTGGTGACATTACCCAAACATCCTCGTCGAGATCGCCGTTGAGGAATGCAGTCTTCACATCCACCTGAGCAATATACATCTGCAAGCATAGAGTCAAGTAGAGGAAGAAACGTACTATGCCAAACGAAACCACTGGAGCATACGTTTCCATGTAGTTCTCACCAAAGGTTTGGTGATTACCACCGGCCACGACTCGAGCCTTGAAGCGTTCCACCGAACCATCTGCATTACGCTTGACCTTGAGCACAATGTGCGTGGGCAGTGGTTGTTGAGATGGAGACTTGTCCTCTTTCCAAGTATTCTTTGACTCAAGTGATGCGAGTTCATCTTCAATGGCTGCTCGCCATAAGCTCTGCTTGATGGGCGTCGCGGACATTGCTTCCTTCAGCGTAGGTTCATCACTTGTGGTAACCTCAACTGCAGATGTGGTTGCAGACGCAGCCATGTACCACCTCCGGGGTGCACGACGCGTGCGTTGCGGGTATCGTGGTGGTTCGGTAGAGTCGTCCGTGTCACCAGTGGGCTCGTGCGCTGTGTCGTTCGCAGGGTAGTGGTCACTTTCATCAGCAGAGCCATCCCCTTCAGCATTGTCCACACCATCATCACTGCTTTCATTACTTGGTGCAGGTAATGCTTCTTCGGCAATTGGGCCAGATTCATCATCGGGGCCACTCGTACCGTCACAAATGTCATCCACATTTACTTCGTCACCAGGATCATCTGGGTAAGAGCCGTCGGAGTCGGAGCATGGCACAGGCTCAGAACTGTAGTCTGCGTCAGATGCACATTCATCCTCCATAAACTCCTCCAAGTACTCGGCACCAGGGAATGAATTCTCATCAAATGTGACATGACGTGAGTGCATGATGCGCGGTAGACCATCATCATCTCTGACAAGTACATCGAATACACCATGCTCAAGAGTCTGCAAGTACACCCCCTCAAGTGCACGAGACTCGAACTTGGTTCCTTCGATCATCTTCAGTACGAAAGCTGCACATCCAAACACACGGGTGTGCTTCAATGTCGGCCTATTTCCCGTCATCAACGAGTACGGAGTGCTTCCAGTAGTTGAATGTGGAACACGGTTCCGCACAAACTGTACATGTTTCAACGCAAAGACCCACAAACATTCCGGTAGATTGGCCTGAATGAGCATAGCCCGAGCTGCTTCCTCCATAGTGCGATTGATGCGCTCGGCTATGGCGTTGTGTTCCGGAGTGTACGGAGGTGAAAAGGAAGTGTCTTCAAATGCGTTTTCTGGATTATCTTGTAATGCAATGTATTCCTTAGCGCCATCCGAGTGCAGTTTCTTCACCGCCACTCCTCCAAGCTGCTTGAGCTTCTGCGCAACACCATCATACACCTCACTGATTTGGCTGCGGTGTTTCATGAATCCAATGATAACATATCGTGAGTGGTCATCCACGAATGCTGACGCATACTTAAACCTGTCCGGAAACGATGTGGTGAGTGGACCGATGATGTCAGTGTGCACTTTGTCACCAACTGACGATTCACGACTAAATGAACCGGGAAACGGTAGTTTGTGCGCTTTTCCAAGACGGCATGACCGACAGGCCTCCTCCATTTTCGCAAGACTTGGCACACCATCTGCATGTTTGTGAACAACTTGCAAGTCTCTGGGGTTCATATGTGCAAGTCTTCGGTGCCATAGCTGTGTCAAAGCAGTCATCGAGGCCTTCAATGCGCAATCCAAATCAACCTGGCTGGAAGTAAGAGCTCGTTCATGAGTGAAATGCGCTACCGGTTCCGGCAAAGTGTACAGTCCGGAACGTTTATCGCGCTTTCCTGACCCAATGTGGAAACCATTGTCATGAATCAGACGAACTTCTGCAGAACGGAAACGTGACTCAATCTGTTTGTCGGCTAAGCAACCTACAGAAACCAAGTTGTACTCCATTGAAGGAACCAGGAGTGCATCACTCAGACGTAAATTCACATTCTCGAAAGGCAGAATCACATCTCCACGCTGAGTTGCAGACACACATGTCTTATCTGCAAGCTGTATAACACGCTCCTTCACATCATGCAGTGTACTGGGAATGAATGCGGAAGCAGAATGGAAGTAGTGCGAGGTCGCTCCACTATCTGCGTAAGTGTCCATGTCTCTTTGAGTGGGTGGTAGAACCGTTGCTTTCTCCATAGACATGCCAGCTATTTCGATCTTGGACGATTTGCCAGATGATTTTGAAGAGGTCTTCGGCTTATCTTTTGACTTCAATGTAAGCTTGTCCAGGATAATCTTCGGTAAATGGTTGTCCGGATTGTCTGGGTTCATGTAGCATCGGTCCTGACTGTGTCCATCACGATCACAAAAATCACACTGATGACCATTGGTGCTACCAGCTGCCAGTGCACGATTAGTAGGAGCATCATCAGATTCATTTCCATCTCGATGATTTGCACTTGCAGAGGTACCAGACTGCCTTCCAGAACCTTTTCCTTTATTCTTCTTGCGACTGCGACTACGTCCAGAAGTTATATGACGTGCATTGTACTCATCGATAAGTGTGGTAGCAACATAATCCCAAGTCAGTTCGGATATTTCCTTGGTGCGCAACGCCACAGCGGTAGACTTCAAAGAACTTTGCGGATCAATAGAAGCCAAAAGCATAGGAGCCTTATGCGATTCCGGAATAGCGGCATCCTTGCCCATGCGATCCAACTGTGAGAACAATGCAGTGAATTGATCGACATACTCAGACATGTTCTGTCCATTGTAGGACATACGGAACAGTTGAGTCTGAACCGCGATCCGAGAAACCGTTCGATTAGATGCATAACGCGCATCAAGCATCTTGAGCATTCGTGCCGGATCATCATCCACGTCCATTACCACACGTAGAGGAGCATCGCCAAGTGCACATATGATGATCCCACAGGCCTTCTCACGCTTAGACAATGTGCGAATGGCCTCTGCAGAAGATCCTTGACCCTCCGTACCAGTGGTATCAGTGGATACAGACTGCTCAGCATCAGTGTTAACAACATTCCAGACACCTTTGATGCGACATGCGGCACGAAGACGATGCCGCCAGAGTGCGTAATCCTCACCGCGCTTGCCATGGAAGCGGGGAATCTTCACACCAGAGTTGGTTTCAGTTTCCTTTTCCGAGTCTGACATTGTGAAAGACTCGTTCCGAATACAACCAGATCCAGGAAACCAAGTAGAAAACAGGAGAGAGAAACAAAAGTAACTTTTGACAAACAACAATATAAGCAGTGTGAGGGACTCAATGCTTATGTTACACAAAGAGGGTAGAGGCTGGAGTGGAGTACTCTCGACACTCAACAGCGAGGGCGCCAGCGGAGAGCGTGTAACGAAGTCTACAACGCTCGTCGGGACGCGTCCCGTACGCGATCACAGGCGGAGTTCGGGTACTCGACGCCTGGAGTAAACTCACGGGTGAGACAGAACTCAAACCCGGAAACAAGAAAGAAGAAGAAGAAAGAAGCAGCGGGTCCACTGGCAGGAGTTATCTAGCTCCGGTTACCCTAGAGGTCCGAACCTCTGATCCCTGGTTACTCTCTCCAGGTGAGATGCGATATCTTCTTGACCTACCCTGCTCTGCGCACTTCAGAGCGAGGGGCTTTACAATCCGTACGAGACGTCCCAGGGAGGTTAGTAGCCAAAGATATGCGTTCACCAGTTAGCCCCTGCTAGTCACTTGCGGGAAATCAGCGCGGTCCTTCGCGCTCGCTCGCTCGGTCGCCCAATACGCGTACCTGTCGCAGATAGGAAAACTTCTTAGAATCCAAATGAAAAGTTAGAAGAGCGTGACGTCTGCGAATAGTCGACGCTCTGGGCCCATAACCTGACGCAACGAACGCAGGTTGGAGAAGGAAAGGGGAAAGTAGTGAAGAAGATGAGTAAGACAAACAAAGGGGTTAGGCCACCTTCTTCCCGAGTTTAGTGATCGGGCAGCGATCGCAACCTACAAATACTCTAGCGCGCGCCGCCGCCGTCGCATCCAGCGACATAACTGCACACGTTGTCAAAGTGTACACTTTGACAGCAAAAGCGCGCGCAAAACACAATACGAATTCAAACAACTAAATCAAATCGTGCCAAATCCAATGCCAACTCCATGATCCATATCTTGCTCTAAAAAATTGACAATTTCGGTCTGGCACAGCCAACACCCTCGCGCAGCTCAGAATCACACATTCGCTCCAAAACCCTTCATAGTAGCCCAGAATCGCATACATTGCACAACCCCTCACAATGGCCTATAATAACAGATACTCCGCTAACGCATAACTGGCCACCACCTAAAGGCTGCAGCCAATCACAGCGTACCACTTGTTCCATCTGCCCTTCTCGCTCCATACAACACGTTCCACTTGTGCAAACCACGTTGCATGTAGCCATTTGCAGTAGCCAATCATATTGCAGTATCACGTTCGGTTCGCGGAGACACGCATATGCGCTTTTCTCATGAGGGTGCCCAAAAGTGCCCATGCTCCCCTGCAACTTTGTATTACAAGTACTTGGAGCACCTTTGAGGGACTGACAGGCACTCGACCACATCCATACATCAACACTCAGTACTACCAATCATCATCTGACATAACATGGTAACACTTCCACAATTCATGACAGCTTACAACCAACAAGGAACAACAGTGCACAACAGTGCACAACAGTGCACAACAAGTACGTGCCTACTCAACAAGTTACGTGCCTACACATAACGATGACCATGCACAAATTCACATTGAGCTAATACACTGTATTCCGTACACCACACCAATATGTGTATGCTCCAGCTCACCAAGTACCACGTAACCACAAATTCACTCAATGCAATAAGTTCCACAACATGTTACCACAGTGTTCGTGTAATCCTCATGACTGTACCTGACTCATCACCATAGTGCACCAAGTTGCATCAATGTGTTCAACATGTCCACGTATATAACTGTGCATACTGTCCAGCATACCATCTGTGCTAGCTACACACGTGTAGCCCAGAACAACCCAGTAATGCCATAACACTTGTACACAGAACGTTTGCATGTGCACATTTGCAGTAGCCAATCAGAAGCCAGTTTCACGTTGAGTTTGCACAATCGCGCATATGCGCTTTTCCAGCAGCACCCTCCAAAACAGCCCATGCTCCCCTGCACTTTTGGTTTCAGTGACAGCACTAGGTCAACATCCAACACCCCCCCTCTGTCACTGGCTTCAAAGCTCTAGGTGCTGTACTCCACACTCCTTGCGAAACTTCTCGAGTTTCACGCGGGCAAGAGGCTTGTTGAGCATATCGGCAACCATGGAATCAGTTGGACAGTAGAACAGCACGATGGACTTGTCACGCAGAGCCTCTCTAGTGAAGTGGAACCGAATGTCGATGTGCTTCGTTCGCTTGTTCACAACACCATTTCGAGCAAGGTCGATGGAGCCTTGGTTGTCAACATACACAGGCGTCGGTTCAACCAAGACTTTGACAGACCCGTCCACCTCAACTCCAATCACAATAGCAATGCCGTTCCAAAGTCGCCTTAGCCAGATTTCTTCCTTGGTACCAGAGCACAGACTCACATACTCAGCTTCAGCACTTGACAGCGCAACCACTTCCTGCTGACGTGAACTCCAGGACACTGGACCACCGCTCATCATGAACACATATCCACTGGTAGACTTGCGGTTGGCAACATCGCCTGCCCAGTCAGAGTCCACATAGCCGTGCAGTTCCAGATCAGTGGTAGAGCCGTAGGTGAGTCCAAAGAAGCAAGTACCGTTGAGATAGCGAAGCACACGTTTGACTGCCTTCCAGTGAGTCTCTCCAGGTTTCTCCACATACTTTGCAAGTTTGGACACTGCGGTATGAGATATCTGGACGAGTTCCCACAGACAAATACATGAGACTGCCCATCGCCTGACGATACGGAACATACGTGAGTACCTCCTCAACAACAGACAAGTCCACACCGGATTCCATCGGAGTGTCAACTGGCTTAGACTGATGCATGCCGAAACGTTCCAAGACCTTTTGCGTGTACGCAGACTGAGTCAGGTACAGCTGTCGCTTAGCTCGATCACGGTGGATCTCGAATCCGAGAACCATACGAGCTTCTTTGAGGTCTTTCATGCGGAACCGAGTTGACAGCTCTGCCTTTACGCGATTCATGGTCTCCATGCTCGGACTTGCTATCAGCAGGTCATCCACGTATAGAGAAATGATGACCACAAATCCCAGTATTATCCCGGTGTGTACACACTCATCTGCGTCATTCGGCTTCAACTGCATCTCATCAACAAGGAACGTGTCTATCTTTGCATACCACTGCCTTGGTGCCTGTCTAAGCCCATAGATGGCTCTCCTTAAACGACACACCAAGTCTTCGTTCCCTTGCTGTATGAACCCTTTTGGCTGCTCCATATGCACTGTCTCCTCCAGGTCGCCGTTCAGAAACGCAGTCTTCACATCCATCTGGTGCAAATGAAAGTCTCGCACAGCTGCAATCGACAGAATCATCCTGATCGAAGTGAACTTCACTACTGGGGCATAAGTCTCTGAGAAGTCCACACCTTCGATCTGCAGGAATCCTCTAGCAACCAAACGAGCCTTGTACCTGACAGTTGGTTCACCAGATGGTGCAGATTCATACTTCTGAACGTACACCCACTTGGACGAAATCACGTTGCTGCCTGCTGGCCTAGGCACTAGATCCCATGTGCCATGCTCTATCAGTGACTGGTACTCGCTCTTCATTGCCTTTTTCCATGCTTCGGAATCAGGACGTGACACAGCTTCACTATAAGAAGAAGGAGTGTCATCACTGGCTGTCAGAAGAGCAGTTCCACCCCACCAACGCGTAGGCTTCTTACTCTCACGTGTGGATCTACGAACAGGCTGTGTCTCTTGCCCTTCAGGCTCAACAAGTGGAACTGATGTGGAACCATCACTGGTACTCTCAGACGCATCATAGACATCAGGCGCAGGTGCGGAAGGATCATCTTCACTGGGGTGACTGGATGTGTCAGAGTTGGAGGTGTTATCCGGACTAGACATGTCACTCAACTCCATGTCAGCATAGTCCTCTTCCTCACAGTTCTCATGGTCTTCTAAGCCCGAAGACTCGTCAAACCCCACATCTCTTGACACAATCACCTTTCTCTTCTTACCATCCCACAACTTGTACCCGTGGGACCCAGAAGTGTACCCAATGAAGATGGATTCCTTTGCTCTGTCCTCCAGCTTCTTCAGCTTGTGATCCACAACTTTGTACCAGCATCGGCTCCCAAACACACGCAGATTGCTCACATCAGGCTTCTGACCATGCCACAGCTCGAATGGAGTCGAGTTACTAGGAAGGGCTTTGCAGGTCACTCTGTTGCGTACATACACTGCTACGTTCAAGGCTTCAGCCCAAAATTTCTTTAGCAGTTGTTTGTGGTGCAACATCGATCTGACCAAGTCCATGAGTGTTCGGTTGAACCTTTCGGCAAGCCCATTCTGCTGTGGATTGTACGGCACTGTTCGCTGATGTTCAATACCTTGGCGCTCGAGTTCTTTGCGGAAACGATTGGACAGATACTCACCACCGTTGTCAGTGCGCAATGCACGTAGCACACTCTCACGTGCGGTGATGGTTTTCAACTTTCGTCCAGTCTGGTTTTCCACAAACTTGAGCCACCTCATGAACATTTGGAACACTTCATCTTTGGTTTTGTGCATGTACAAGAAGCAATACCTGCTGTGGTCGTCGATGAATGTGACAAAGTAGTGCGAGCCTCCCAAGGATTTCACACTTACTGGACCTGAAACGTCCGAGTGGACAAGGTCCAGTACGTGTTCTGCTCGTTCCCCCCCCTTGCTTGGGAGTCGGAGCACGGGTTGCCTTTCCTACTACACACGAGTCACACACATCCAGCTTCTGTGCCAAATCTACATTCAGCCCTGATACAACCACATTGCGAGCCATCTGTTTAATGCCTTCCACATTCACATGAGCAATTCGAGCATGCCAAAGAGACAGATCTGACACAAGGGCGCTGTCCACATCTGTACGCTGTTCTGCTGCAGTGCGAAGGTAGTACAGGCCTTTAAAACGGCACCCGGAGGCAACCACTTTTGACCCTTTGTAAACACATACCTTCTCTCTTTCAAACACTACCTTGCAGCCCAGATCACAGATCGCTGACACTGAAAGCAGGTGGTACCGTAAGGATGGCACGTGCACCACCTGTTTCAGTTTGCACTTACGTTTGGCGCCTTCCACAGTCAGATCAAGCTCCACACTACCGCGACCCACAGACTCTAGTTTGGAATCATTGCCAATACTCACGCCAGAAGACACCTTGCTCTCATACGTTTGGAACATTGAGTCATCATACGTCATGTGTGCAGTCGCACCAGAGTCAACAATCCAGTCACTGTTAGTAGCCTTATCGGTACCTGTCGCAATGAGACATACAAAGTCAGAATCGTCGCCACTCGCACCAAGCTCACAGCTGAGCCCGGTATTCACACTGGGGTGAGCAGCATCGACCTGATTCTTGTTAGCCCCATCACGTTGTCTCTTGTAACAGTTCTTCTGGATATGACCCTTCTTGCCACAATAGTAACATATAATTGACTTCAATGACCTCTGACGCCCCACCAAAGCTGCGTCACTTCCGGATTCCTCCTTAGGACGATCATTCATTCGCTGCTCTTCTTGCAGCAAACGACTCTTCACGAACTCCAAACTGAGTTCGCGATCTCCGATCGTGGTGTCGATAGCGACAATGAGGTGCTCGAAACGTTCCGGAAGTCCACATAAGATAGCCATTGCAATGTCTTCTTCTTCAACTTTGACGTCCATGCTCTTGAGATCAGAAGCCAAGTGACGAACATGATTGATGAATTGCAACATCTTCTGGTCGTCACGCATTTTGGCGGTGTAAAAAGCACGTCTGGCATTGATTCGGTTGAGAAGAGTCTTCCTCTGGAAAACATTGCATATGGCCTTCCACACATCGGCAGCAGCCTCCACATCGCGCACATGATCCAAATGTTCGTCACTGAGCGTAAGTCCAATGATAGCTCTGGCCTTTGAGTCGCGAGTTTCCCACTTGGACAATTCTTCTGGATCGGTGGGTGGAGAGCTGGTGAGGTGATTCTTGAGATCCTTGAGCGCAAGCACAAGCTGAACTTTCTCCTTCCAGATAGGGAAGTTATCCTCTCCCAACTTCTCAATCTTGATCCCAGTGAACGAGTCCATGCCGCAAAGTGAGATTAAGAGCGATCCCAGATAAAACAAATGGCAGACACAACGGGACAACAGCAAACCACAACAGCAAACAAACAACAACAACAACAACAACAATAAAAACAAATAAAACTTCAATGGTCGGGCCCACTGGCAGGAAATACTATTCCCGGTACCCTACGGAGTCGGACCTCTGACCCCCGGAGACCTTCCGGGTAGGAAACGACTTCTGCAGTCAACCCTCTCCCGCGTTCAAGGAGAAGGCGCGTTGCTCTCTACGAGATGTCCAGAGGATGGGTAATGGCCAAAGATATGCCTTCACCAAGTAAAACCCTCTCTGATCTCTTGCAAGAACTTGCGCGACCTTGAAACAGCAGCTACTTTGACACCCAAGGTACGCTTCTAGCGAGCAATCAATGAAGATCACAAGCGGCCTGATCCCAATGGGAGGTCAGCCTTCGATACGTTGCCTCCCCGTACTAAAAGCCCACTGGACAAGCCAATGAGTCAATTGCACGGATCAAAAGCTCCTTATGGATGCCTTCACCGCCGTCCAAGCACCTAACACACAGTCAGGTTCAACAAACAAAAGTCAAACACCACAACCAAAGTGCAGTACGCCACGGCACCCCGTTAGCTTTAGCGCTCGCGGTACAACACCGTTATCCGCCCAAAAGGACCGGTGGAGCCCGCTAGTCAGCACGTCCGCCTTGGTTCAAGCCGCCTGGCTTCCGTCCTTGATTACTCGGATCAACCGTTCGTCGCACAGGTAATGCAGTGATGACCAAAAATGCCGAGCACACACGTAGTGCGCGGACTTCAACAACAACTGCTGAGCACAAAGCTAGTGCCCAGACTTCGATAAAAATGGTCTCAACCTCTCGGATCAGAACCCGCAAAAACGACGCGGGGATCCCAACAAGAAGAACAATAGAGGGAGACCAAACAAATCGGATAGCGATCGACAACGAGGGCAACAACGAGCACCCCAACACAATCACGATAGAGAGTCAACGTCGAACTACTACCAACACAACGCCCTCAGGGAGGAACGCAAATCGTAAAAAGAATACCAATACCAACCAACAACACGGTCAACACACCCGACGCAACGAGAAGACGGTGATATAGAAACAGCGAAACGAGTGAACGGCGGTGTGGGAGAGCGGCGAGAGACGAACGATAACGGCAGAGGTCAGCGGGGCTGGGCCCATAACCTGATGAAGGTTATAGCTGGGAAGGGAAGGTTGATGCAAAGGGAAGGTGGGGATATGCAAAGGAAGTTCGCCAGCTCTGGGTCGGATTTACTTGGAGGTGCTTCTGTCACAACTTATATAGCACTACGTCGTCGCACTACCGCTCACTTCCACTCGGAGTAAAACCTAAACCACTAAGCAGGGACACTCAGTACTACCAATCATCATCTGACATAACATGGTAACACTTCCACAATTCATGACAGCTTACAACCAACAAGGAACAACAGTGCACAACAGTGCACAACAGTGCACAACAAGTTACGTGCCTACTCAACAAGTTACGTGCCTACACATAACGATGACCATGCACAAATTCACATTGTGCTAATACACTGTATTCCGTACACCACACCAATATGTGTATGCTCCAGCTCACCAAGTACCACGTAACCACAAATTCACTCAATGCAATAAGTTCCACAACATGTTACCACAGTGTTCGTGTAATCCTCATGACTGTACCTGACTCATCACCATAGTGCACCAAGTTGCATCAATGTGTTCAACATGTCCACGTACATAACTGTGCATACTGTCCAGCATACCATCTGTGCTAGCTACACACGTGTAGCCCAGAACAACCCAGTAATGCCATAACACTTGTACACAGAACGTTGCATGTGCACATTTGCAGTAGCCAATCAGAAGCCAGTTTCACGTTGAGTTTGCACAATCGCGCATATGCGCTTTTCCAGCAGCACCCTCCAAAACAGCCCATGCTCCCCTGCACTTTTGGTTTCAGTGACAGCACTAGGTCAACATCCAACACCCCCCCTCTGTCACTGGCTTCAAAGCTCTAGGTGCTGTACTCCACACTCCTTGCGAAACTTCTCGAGTTTCACGCGGGCAAGAGGCTTGTTGAGCATATCGGCAACCATGGAATCAGTTGGACAGTAGAACAGCACGATGGACTTGTCACGCAGAGCCTCTCTAGTGAAGTGGAACCGAATGTCGATGTGCTTCGTTCGCTTGTTCACAACACCATTTCGAGCAAGGTCGATGGAGCCTTGGTTGTCAACATACACAGGCGTCGGTTCAACCAAGACTTTGACAGACCCGTCCACCTCAACTCCAATCACAATAGCAATGCCGTTCCAAAGTCGCCTTAGCCAGATTGCTTCCTTGGTACCAGAGCACAGACTCACATACTCAGCTTCAGCACTTGACAGCGCAACCACTTCCTGCTGACGTGAACTCCAGGACACTGGACCACCGCTCATCATGAACACATATCCACTGGTAGACTTGCGGTTGGCAACATCGCCTGCCCAGTCAGAGTCCACATAGCCGTGCAGTTCCAGATCAGTGGTAGAGCCGTAGGTGAGTCCAAAGAAGCAAGTACCGTTGAGATAGCGAAGCACACGTTTGACTGCCTTCCAGTGAGTCTCTCCAGGTTTCTCCACATACTTTGCAAGTTTGGACACTGCGTATGAAATATCTGGACGAGTTCCCACAGACAAATACATGAGACTGCCAATCGCCTGACGATACGGAACATACGTGAGTACCTCCTCAACAACAGACAAGCCCACACCGGATTCCATCGGAGTGTCAACTGGCTTAGACTGATGCATGCCGAAACGTTCCAAGACCTTTTGCGTGTTTACGCAACGAACGCAGGTTAGAGAAGGAAAGGGGAAAGTAGTGAAGAAGATGAGTAAGACAAACAAAGGGGGTAGGCCACCTTCTTCCCGAGTTTAGTGATCGGGCAGCGATCGCAACCTACAAATACTCTAGCGCGCGCCGCCGCCGTCGCATCCAGCGACATAACTGCACACGTTGTCAAAGTGTACACTTTGACAGCAAAAGCGCGCGCAAAACACAATACGAATTCAAACAACTAAATCAAATCGTGCCAAATCCAATGCCAACTCCATGATCCATATCTTGCTCTAAAAAATTGACAATTTCGGTCTGGCACAGCCAACACCCTCGCGCAGCTCAGAATCACACATTCGCTCCAAAACCCTTCATAGTAGCCCAGAATCGCATACATTGCACAACCCCTCACAATGGCCTATAATAACAGATACTCCGCTAACGCATAACTGGCCACCACCTATAGGCTGCAGCCAATCACAGCGTACCACTTGTTCCATCTGCCCTTCTCGCTCCATACAACACGTTCCACTTGTGCAAACCACGTTGCATGTAGCCATTTGCAGTAGCCAATCATATTGCAGTATCACGTTCGGTTCGCGGAGACACGCATATGCGCTTTTCTCATGAGGGTGCCCAAAAGTGCCCATGCTCCCCTGCAACTTTGTATTACAAGTACTTGGAGCACCTTTGAGGGACTGACAGGCACTCGACCACATCCATACATCAACACTCAGTACTACCAATCATCATCTGACATAACATGGTAACACTTCCACAATTCATGACAGCTTACAACCAACAAGGAACAACAGTGCACAACAGTGCACAACAGTGCACAACAAGTTACGTGCCTACTCAACAAGTTACGTGCCTACACATAACGATGACCATGCACAAATTCACATTGTGCTAATACACTGTATTCCGTACACCACACCAATATGTGTATGCTCCAGCTCACCAAGTACCACGTAACCACAAATTCACTCAATGCAATAAGTTCCACAACATGTTACCACAGTGTTCGTGTAATCCTCATGACTGTACCTGACTCATCACCATAGTGCACCAAGTTGCATCAATGTGTTCAACATGTCCACGTACATAACTGTGCATACTGTCCAGCATACCATCTGTGCTAGCTACACACGTGTAGCCCAGAACAACCCAGTAATGCCATAACACTTGTACACAGAACGTTGCATGTGCACATTTGCAGTAGCCAATCAGAAGCCAGTTTCACGTTGAGTTTGCACAATCGCGCATATGCGCTTTTCCAGCAGCACCCTCCAAAACAGCCCATGCTCCCCTGCACTTTTGGTTTCAGTGACAGCACTAGGTCAACATCCAACACCCCCCCTCTGTCACTGGCTTCAAAGCTCTAGGTGCTGTACTCCACACTCCTTGCGAAACTTCTCGAGTTTCACGCGGGCAAGAGGCTTGTTGAGCATATCGGCAACCATGGAATCAGTTGGACAGTAGAACAGCACGATGGACTTG
Source organism: Gracilaria gracilis (assembly GCA_030374805.1). Classification (NCBI taxonomy): domain Eukaryota; phylum Rhodophyta; class Florideophyceae; order Gracilariales; family Gracilariaceae; genus Gracilaria; species Gracilaria gracilis. Next base: position 694,691 of record JARGSG010000202.1, on the reverse strand, counting down.
TCACGCAGAGCCTCTCTAGTGAAGTGGAACCGAATGTCGATGTGCTTCGTTCGCTTGTTCACAACACCATTTCGAGCAAGGTCGATGGAGCCTTGGTTGTCAACATACACAGGCGTCGGTTCAACCAAGACTTTGACAGACCCGTCCACCTCAACTCCAATCACAATAGCAATGCCGTTCCAAAGTCGCCTTAGCCAGATTGCTTCCTTGGTACCAGAGCACAGACTCACATACTCAGCTTCAGCACTTGAGAGCGCCACCACTTCCTGCTGACGTGAACTCCAGGACACTGGACCACCGCTCATCATGAACACATATCCACTGGTAGACTTGCGGTTGGCAACATCGCCTGCCCAGTCAGAGTCCACATAGCCGTGCAGTTCCAGATCAGTGGTAGAGCCGTAGGTGAGTCCAAAGAAGCAAGTACCGTTGAGATAGCGAAGCACACGTTTGACTGCCTTCCAGTGAGTCTCTCCAGGTTTCTCCACATACTTTGCAAGTTTGGACACTGCGTATGAAATATCTGGACGAGTTCCCACAGACAAATACATGAGACTGCCAATCGCCTGACGATACGGAACATACGTGAGTACCTCCTCAACAACAGACAAGCCCACACCGGATTCCATCGGAGTGTCAACTGGCTTAGACTGATGCATGCCGAAACGTTCCAAGACCTTTTGCGTGTTTACGCAACGAACGCAGGTTAGAGAAGGAAAGGGGAAAGTAGTGAAGAAGATGAGTAAGACAAACAAAGGGGGTAGGCCACCTTCTTCCCGAGTTTAGTGATCGGGCAGCGATCGCAACCTACAAATACTCTAGCGCGCGCCGCCGCCGTCGCATCCAGCGACATAACTGCACACGTTGTCAAAGTGTACACTTTGACAGCAAAAGCGCGCGCAAAACACAATACGAATTCAAACAACTAAATCAAATCGTGCCAAATCCAATGCCAACTCCATGATCCATATCTTGCTCTAAAAAATTGACAATTTCGGTCTGGCACAGCCAACACCCTCGCGCAGCTCAGAATCACACATTCGCTCCAAAACCCTTCATAGTAGCCCAGAATCGCATACATTGCACAACCCCTCACAATGGCCTATAATAACAGATACTCCGCTAACGCATAACTGGCCACCACCTATAGGCTGCAGCCAATCACAGCGTACCACTTGTTCCATCTGCCCTTCTCGCTCCATACAACACGTTCCACTTGTGCAAACCACGTTGCATGTAGCCATTTGCAGTAGCCAATCATATTGCAGTATCACGTTCGGTTCGCGGAGACACGCATATGCGCTTTTCTCATGAGGGTGCCCAAAAAGTGCCCATGCTCCCCTGCAACTTTGTATTACAAGTACTTGGAGCACCTTTGAGGGACTGACAGGCACTCGACCACATCCATACATCAACACTCAGTACTACCAATCATCATCTGACATAACATGGTAACACTTCCACAATTCATGACAGCTTACAACCAACAAGGAACAACAGTGCACAACAGTGCACAACAGTGCACAACAAGTTACGTGCCTACTCAACAAGTTACGTGCCTACACATAACGATGACCATGCACAAATTCACATTGTGCTAATACACTGTATTCCGTACACCACACCAATATGTGTATGCTCCAGCTCACCAAGTACCACGTAACCACAAATTCACTCAATGCAATAAGTTCCACAACATGTTACCACAGTGTTCGTGTAATCCTCATGACTGTACCTGACTCATCACCATAGTGCACCAAGTTGCATCAATGTGTTCAACATGTCCACGTATATAACTGTGCATACTGTCCAGCATACCATCTGTGCTAGCTACACACGTGTAGCCCAGAACAACCCAGTAATGCCATAACACTTGTACACAGAACGTTGCATGTGCACATTTGCAGTAGCCAATCAGAAGCCAGTTTCACGTTGAGTTTGCACAATCGCGCATATGCGCTTTTCCAGCAGCACCCTCCAAAACAGCCCATGCTCCCCTGCACTTTTGGTTTCAGTGACAGCACTAGGTCAACATCCAACACCCCCCCTCTGTCACTGGCTTCAAAGCTCTAGGTGCTGTACTCCACACTCCTTGCGAAACTTCTCGAGTTTCACGCGGGCAAGAGGCTTGTTGAGCATATCGGCAACCATGGAATCAGTTGGACAGTAGAACAGCACGATGGACTTGTCACGCAGAGCCTCTCTAGTGAAGTGGAACCGAATGTCGATGTGCTTCGTTCGCTTGTTCACAACACCATTTCGAGCAAGGTCGATGGAGCCTTGGTTGTCAACATACACAGGCGTCGGTTCAACCAAGACTTTGACAGACCCGTCCACCTCAACTCCAATCACAATAGCAATGCCGTTCCAAAGTCGCCTTAGCCAGATTTCTTCCTTGGTACCAGAGCACAGACTCACATACTCAGCTTCAGCACTTGAGAGCGCCACCACTTCCTGCTGACGTGAACTCCAGGACACTGGACCACCGCTCATCATGAACACATATCCACTGGTAGACTTGCGGTTGGCAACATCGCCTGCCCAGTCAGAGTCCACATAGCCGTGCAGTTCCAGATCAGTGGTAGAGCCGTAGGTGAGTCCAAAGAAGCAAGTACCGTTGAGATAGCGAAGCACACGTTTGACTGCCTTCCAGTGAGTCTCTCCAGGTTTCTCCACATACTTTGCAAGTTTGGACACTGCGTATGAGATATCTGGACGAGTTCCCACAGACAAATACATGAGACTGCCAATCGCCTGACGATACGGAACATACGTGAGTACCTCCTCAACAACAGACAAGTCCACACCGGATTCCATCGGAGTGTCAACTGGCTTAGACTGATGCATGCCGAAACGTTCCAAGACCTTTTGCGTGTACGCAGACTGAGTCAGGTACAGCTGTCGCTTAGCTCGATCACGGTGGATCTCGAATCCGAGAACCATACGAGCTTCTTTGAGGTCTTTCATGCGGAACCGAGTTGACAGCTCTGCCTTTACGCGATTCATGGTCTCCATGCTCGGACTTGCTATCAGCAGGTCATCCACGTATAGAGCAATGATAACCACAAATCCCAGTATTATCCCGGTGTACACACACTCATCTGCGTCATTCGGCTTCAACTGCATCTCATCAACAAGGAACGTGTATATCTTTGCATGCCACTGCCTTGGTGCCTGTCTAAGCCCATAGATGGCTTTCTTCAAACGACACACCAAGTCTTCGTTCCCTTGCTGTATGAAACCTTTTGGCTGCTCCATATACACTGTCTCCTCCAGGTCGCCGTTCAGAAACGCAGTCTTCACATCCATCTGGTGCAAATGAAAGTCTCGCACAGCTGCAATCGACAGAATCATCCCGATCGAAGTGAACTTCACTACTGGGGCATAAGTCTCTGAGAAGTCCACACCTTCGATCTGCAGGAATCCTCTAGCAACCAAACGAGCCTTGTACCTGACAGTTGGTTCACCAGATGGTGCAGATTCATACTTCTGAACGTACACCCACTTGGACGAAATCACGTTGCTGCCTGCTGGCCTAGGCACTAGATCCCATGTGCCATGCTCTATCAGTGACTGGTACTCGCTCTTCATTGCCTTTTTCCATGCTTCGGAATCAGGACGTGACACAGCTTCACTATAAGAAGAAGGAGTGTCATCACTGGCTGTCAGAAGAGCAGTTCCACCCCACCAACGCGTAGGCTTCTTACTCTCACGTGTGGATCTACGAACAGGCTGTGTCTCTTGCCCTTCAGGCTCAACAAGTGGAACTGATGTGGAACCATCACTGGTACTCCTCAGACGCATCATAGACATCAGGCGCAGGTGCGGAAGGATCATCTTCACTGGGGTGACTGGATGTGTCAGAGTTGGAGGTGTTATCCGGACTAGACATGTCACTCAACTCCATGTCAGCATAGTCCTCTTCCTCACAGTTCTCATGGTCTTCTAAGCCCGAAGACTCGTCAAACCCCACATCTCTTGACACAATCACCTTTCTCTTCTTACCATCCCACAACTTGTACCCGTGGGACCCAGAAGTGTACCCAATGAAGATGGATTCCTTTGCTCTGTCCTCCAGCTTCTTCAGCTTGTGATCCACAACTTTGTACCAGCATCGGCGCCCAAACACACGCAGATTGCTCACATCAGGCTTCTGACCATGCCACAGCTCGAATGGAGTCGAGTTACTAGGAAGGGCTTTGCAGGTCACTCTGTTGCGTACATACACTGCTACGTTCAAGGCTTCAGCCCAAAATTTCTTTAGCAGTTGTTTGTGGTGCAACATCGATCTGACCAAGTCCATGAGTGTTCGGTTGAACCTTTCGGCAAGCCCATTCTGCTGTGGATTGTACGGCACTGTTCGCTGATGTTCAATACCTTGGCGCTCGAGTTCTTTGCGGAAACGATTGGACAGATACTCACCACCGTTGTCAGTGCGCAATGCACGTAGCACACTCTCACGTGCGGTGATGGTTTTCAACTTTCGTCCAGTCTGGTTTTCCACAAACTTGAGCCACCTCATGAACATTTGGAACACTTCATCTTTGGTTTTGTGCATGTACAAGAAGCAATACCTGCTGTGGTCGTCGATGAATGTGACAAAGTAGTGCGAGCCTCCCAAGGATTTCACACTTACTGGACCTGAAACGTCCGAGTGGACAAGGTCCAGTACGTGTTCTGCTCGTTCCCCCCCTTGCTTGGGAGTCGGAGCACGGGTTGCCTTTCCTACTACACACGAGTCACACACATCCAGCTTCTGTGCCAAATCTACATTCAGCCCTGATACAACCACATTGCGAGCCATCTGTTTAATGCCTTCCACATTCACATGAGCAATTCGAGCATGCCAAAGAGACAGATCTGACACAAGGGCGCTGTCCACATCTGTACGCTGTTCTGCTGCAGTGCGAAGGTAGTACAGGCCTTTAAAACGGCACCCGGAGGCAACCACTTTTGACCCTTTGTAAACACATACCTTCTCTCTTTCAAACACTACCTTGCAGCCCAGATCACAGATCGCTGACACTGAAAGCAGGTGGTACCGTAAGGATGGCACGTGCACCACCTGTTTCAGTTTGCACTTACGTTTGGCGCCTTCCACAGTCAGATCAAGCTCCACACTACCGCGACCCACAGACTCTAGTTTGGAATCATTGCCAATACTCACGCCAGAGGACACCTTGCTCTCATACGTTTGGAACATTGAGTCATCATACGTCATGTGTGCAGTCGCACCAGAGTCAACAATCCAGTCACTGTTAGTAGCCTTATCGGTACCTGTCGCAATGAGACATACAAAGTCAGAATCGTCGCCACTCGCACCAAGCTCACAGCTGAGCCCGGTATTCACACTGGGGTGAGCAGCATCGACCTGATTCTTGTTAGCCCCATCACGTTGTCTCTTGTAACAGTTCTTCTGGATATGACCCTTCTTGCCACAATAGTAACATATAATTGACTTCAATGACCTCTGACGCCCCACCAAAGCTGCGTCACTTCCGGATTCCTCCTTAGGACGATCATTCATTCGCTGCTCTTCTTGCAGCAAACGACTCCTCACGAACTCCAAACTGAGTTCGCGATCTCCGATCGTGGTGTCGATAGCGACAATGAGGTGCTCGAAACGTTCCGGAAGTCCACATAAGATAGCCATTGCAATGTCTTCTTCTTCAACTTTGACGTCCATGCTCTTGAGATCAGAAGCCAAGTGACGAACATGATTGATGAATTGCAACATCTTCTGGTCGTCACGCATTTTGGCGGTGTAAAAAGCACGTCTGGCATTGATTCGGTTGAGAAGAGTCTTCCTCTGGAAAACATTGCATATGGCCTTCCACACATCGGCAGCAGCCTCCACATCGCGCACATGATCCAAATGTTCGTCACTGAGCGTAAGTCCAATGATAGCTCTGGCCTTTGAGTCGCGAGTTTCCCACTTGGACAATTCTTCTGGATCGGTGGGTGGAGAGCTGGTGAGGTGATTCTTGAGATCCTTGAGCGCAAGCACAAGCTGAACTTTCTCCTTCCAGATAGGGAAGTTATCCTCTCCCAACTTCTCAATCTTGATCCCAGTGAACGAGTCCATGCCGCAAAGTGAGATTAAGAGCGATCCCAGATAAAACAAATGGCAGACACAACGGGACAACAGCAAACCACAACAGCAAACAAACAACAACAACAACAACAACAATAAAAACAAATAAAACTTCAATGGTCGGGCCCACTGGCAGGAAATACTATTCCCGGTACCCTACGGAGTCGGACCCCTGACCCCCGGAGACCTTCCGGGTAGGAAACGACTTCTGCAGTCAACCCTCTCCCGCGTTCAAGGAGAAGGCGCGTTGCTCTCTACGAGATGTCCAGAGGATGGGTAATGGCCAAAGATATGCCTTCACCAAGTAAAACCCTCTCTGATCTCTTGCAAGAACTTGCGCGACCTTGAAACAGCAGCTACTTTGACACCCAAGGTACGCTTCTAGCGAGCAATCAATGAAGATCACAAGCGGCCTGATCCCAATGGGAGGTCAGCCTTCGATACGTTGCCTCCCCGTACTAAAAGCCCACTGGACAAGCCAATGAGTCAATTGCACGGATCAAAAGCTCCTTATGGATGCCTTCACCGCCGTCCAAGCACCTAACACACAGTCAGGTTCAACAAACAAAAGTCAAACACCACAACCAAAGTGCAGTACGCCACGGCACCCCCGTTAGCTTTAGCGCTCGCGGTACAACACCGTTATCCGCCCAAAAGGACCGGTGGAGCCCGCTAGTCAGCACGTCCGCCTTGGTTCAAGCCGCCTGGCTTCCGTCCTTGATTACTCGGATCAACCGTTCGTCGCACAGGTAATGCAGTGATGACCAAAAATGCCGAGCACACACGTAGTGCGCGGACTTCAACAACAACTGCTGAGCACAAAGCTAGTGCCCAGACTTCGATAAAAATGGTCTCAACCTCTCGGATCAGAACCCGCAAAAACGACGCGGGGATCCCAACAAGAAGAACAATAGAGGGAGACCAAACAAATCGGATAGCGATCGACAACGAGGGCAACAACGAGCACCCAAACACAATCACGATAGAGAGTCAACGTCGAACTACTACCAACACAACGCCCTCAGGGAGGAACGCAAATCGTAAAAAGAATACCAATACCAACCAACAACACGGTCAACACACCCGACGCAACGAGAAGACGGTGATAGAGAAACAGCGAAACGGGTGAACGGCGGTGTGGGAGAGCGGCGAGAGACGAACGATAACGGCAGAGGTCAGCGGGGCTGGGCCCATAACCTGATGAAGGTTATAGCTGGGAAGGGGAAGGTTGATGCAAAGGGAAGGTGGGGGATATGCAAAGGAAGTTCGCCAGCTCTGGGGTCGGATTTACTTGGAGGTGCTTCTGTCACAACTTATATAGCACTACGTCGTCGTCGCACTACCGCTCACTTCCACTCGGAGTAAAAACCTAAACCACTAAGCAGGGACACTCAGTACTACCAATCATCATCTGACATAACATGGTAACACTTCCACAATTCATGACAGCTTACAACCAACAAGGAACAACAGTGCACAACAGTGCACAACAGTGCACAACAAGTTACGTGCCTACTCAACAAGTTACGTGCCTACACATAACGATGACCATGCACAAATTCACATTGTGCTAATACACTGTATTCCGTACACCACACCCAATATGTGTATGCTCCAGCTCACCAAGTACCACGTAACCACAAATTCACTCAATGCAATAAGTTCCACAACATGTTACCTACAGTGTTCGTGTAATCCTCATGACTGTACCTGACTCATCACCATAGTGCACCAAGTTGCATCAATGTGTTCAACATGTCCACGTACATAACTGTGCATACTGTCCAGCATACCATCTGTGCTAGCTACACACGTGTAGCCCCAGAACAACCCCAGTAATGCCATAAACACTTGTACACAGAACGTTGCATGTGCACATTTGCAGTAGCCAATCAGAAGCCAGTTTCACGTTGAGTTTAGCACAATCGCGCATATGCGCTTTTTCCAGCAGCACCCTCCAAAACAGCCCATGCTCCCCTGCACTTTTGGTTTCAGTGACAGCACTAGGTCAACATCCAACACCCCCCCCTCTGTCACTGGCTTCAAAGCTCTAGGTGCTGTACTCACACACTCCTTGCGAAACTTCTCGAGTTTCACGCGGGCAAGAGGCTTGTTGAGCATATCGGCAACCATGGAATCAGTTGGACAGTAGAACAGCACGATGGACTTGTCACGCAGAGCCTCTCTAGTGAAGTGGAACCGAATGTCGATGTGCTTCGTTCGCTTGTTCACAACACCATTTCGAGCAAGGTCGATGGAGCCTTGGTTGTCAACATACACAGGCGTCGGTTCAACCAAGACTTTGACAGACCCGTCCACCTCAACTCCAATCACAATAGCAATGCCGTTCCAAAGTCGCCTTAGCCAGATTGCTTCCTTGGTACCAGAGCACAGACTCACATACTCAGCTTCAGCACTTGACAGCGCAACCCACTTCCTGCTGACGTGAACTCCAGGACACTGGACCACCGCTCATCATGAACACATATCCACTGGTAGACTTGCGGTTGGCAACATCGCCTGCCCAGTCAGAGTCCACATAGCCGTGCAGTTCCAGATCAGTGGTAGAGCCGTAGGTGAGTCCAAAGAAGCAAGTACCGTTGAGATAGCGAAGCACACGTTTGACTGCCTTCCAGTGAGTCTCTCCAGGTTTCTCCACATACTTTGCAAGTTTGGACACTGCGTATGAGATATCTCGGACGAGTTCCCACAGACAAATACATGAGACTGCCAATCGCCTGACGATACGGAACATACGTGAGTACCTCCTCAACAACAGACAAGTCCACACCGGATTCCATCGGAGTGTCAACTGGCTTAGACTGATGCATGCCGAAACGTTCCAAGACCTTTTGCGTGTACGCAGACTGAGTCAGGTACAGCTGTCGCTTAGCTCGATCACTGGTGGATCTCGAATCCGAGAACCATACGAGCTCTTTGAGGTCTTTCATGCGGAACCGAGTTGACAGCTCTGCCTTTACGCGATTCATGGTCTCCATGCTCGGACTTGCTATCAGCAGGTCATCCACGTATAGAGAAATGATAACCACAAATCCCAGTATTATCCCGGTGTGTACACACTCATCTGCGTCATTCGGCTTCAACTGCATCTCATCAACAAGGAACGTGTCTATCTTTGCATACCACTGCCTTGGTGCCTGTCTAAGCCCATAGATGGCTCTCCTTAAACGACACACCAAGTCTTCGGTTCCCTTGCTGTATGAACCCTTTTGGCTGCTCCATATGCACTGTCTCCTCCAGGTCGCCGTTCAGAAACGCAGTCTTCACATCCATCTGGTGCAAATGAAAGTCTCGCACAGCTGCAATCGACAGAATCATCCTGATCGAAGTGAACTTCACTACTGGGGCATAAGTCTCTGAGAAGTCCACACCTTCGATCTGCAGGAATCCTCTAGCAACCAAACGAGCCTTGTACCTGACAGTTGGTTCACCAGATGGTGCAGATTCATACTTCTGAACGTACACCCACTTGGACGAAATCACGTTGCTGCCTGCTGGCCTAGGCACTAGATCCCATGTGCCATGCTCTATCAGTGACTGGTACTCGCTCTTCATTGCCTTTTTCCATGCTTCGGAATCAGGACGTGACACAGCTTCACTATAAGAAGAAGGAGTGTCATCACTGGCTGTCAGAAGAGCAGTTCCACCCCACCAACGCGTAGGCTTCTTACTCTCACGTGTGGATCTACGAACAGGCTGTGTCTCTTGCCCTTCAGGCTCAACAAGTGGAACTGATGTGGAACCATCACTGGTACTCTCAGACGCATCATAGACATCAGGCGCAGGTGCGGAAGGATCATCTTCACTGGGGTGACTGGATGTGTCAGAGTTGGAGGTGTTATCCGGACTAGACATGTCACTCAACTCCATGTCAGCATAGTCCTCTTCCTCACAGTTCTCATGGTCTTCTAAGCCCGAAGACTCGTCAAACCCCACATCTCTTGACACAATCACCTTTCTCTTCTTACCATCCCACAACTTGTACCCGTGGGACCCAGAAGTGTACCCAATGAAGATGGATTCCTTTGCTCTGTCCTCCAGCTTCTTCAGCTTGTGATCCACAACTTTGTACCAGCATCGGCTCCCAAACACACGCAGATTGCTCACATCAGGCTTCTGACCATGCCACAGCTCGAATGGAGTCGAGTTACTAGGAAGGGCTTTGCAGGTCACTCTGTTGCGTACATACACTGCTACGTTCAAGGCTTCAGCCCAAAATTTCTTTAGCAGTTGTTTGTGGTGCAACATCGATCTGACCAAGTCCATGAGTGTTCGGTTGAACCTTTCGGCAAGCCCATTCTGCTGTGGATTGTACGGCACTGTTCGCTGATGTTCAATACCTTGGCGCTCGAGTTCTTTGCGGAAACGATTGGACAGATACTCACCACCGTTGTCAGTGCGCAATGCACGTAGCACACTCTCACGTGCGGTGATGGTTTTCAACTTTCGTCCAGTCTGGTTTTCCACAAACTTGAGCCACCTCATGAACATTTGGAACACTTCATCTTTGGTTTTGTGCATGTACAAGAAGCAATACCTGCTGTGGTCGTCGATGAATGTGACAAAGTAGTGCGAGCCTCCCAAGGATTTCACACTTACTGGACCTGAAACGTCCGAGTGGACAAGGTCCAGTACGTGTTCTGCTCGTTCCCCCCCTTGCTTGGGAGTCGGAGCACGGGTTGCCTTTCCTACTACACACGAGTCACACACATCCAGCTTCTGTGCCAAATCTACATTCAGCCCTGATACAACCACATTGCGAGCCATCTGTTTAATGCCTTCCACATTCACATGAGCAATTCGAGCATGCCAAAGAGACAGATCTGACACAAGGGCGCTGTCCACATCTGTACGCTGTTCTGCTGCAGTGCGAAGGTAGTACAGGCCTTTAAAACGGCACCCGGAGGCAACCACTTTTGACCCTTTGTAAACACATACCTTCTCTCTTTCAAACACTACCTTGCAGCCCAGATCACAGATCGCTGACACTGAAAGCAGGTGGTACCGTAAGGATGGCACGTGCACCACCTGTTTCAGTTTGCACTTACGTTTGGCGCCTTCCACAGTCAGATCAAGCTCCACACTACCGCGACCCACAGACTCTAGTTTGGAATCATTGCCAATACTCACGCCAGAGGACACCTTGCTCTCATACGTTTGGAACATTGAGTCATCATACGTCATGTGTGCAGTCGCACCAGAGTCAACAATCCAGTCACTGTTAGTAGCCTTATCGGTACCTGTCGCAATGAGACATACAAAGTCAGAATCGTCGCCACTCGCACCAAGCTCACAGCTGAGCCCGGTATTCACACTGGGGTGAGCAGCATCGACCTGATTCTTGTTAGCCCCATCACGTTGTCTCTTGTAACAGTTCTTCTGGATATGACCCTTCTTGCCACAATAGTAACATATAATTGACTTCAATGACCTCTGACGCCCCACCAAAGCTGCGTCACTTCCGGATTCCTCCTTAGGACGATCATTCATTCGCTGCTCTTCTTGCAGCAAACGACTCTTCACGAACTCCAAACTGAGTTCGCGATCTCCGATCGTGGTGTCGATAGCGACAATGAGGTGCTCGAAACGTTCCGGAAGTCCACATAAGATAGCCATTGCAATGTCTTCTTCTTCAACTTTGACGTCCATGCTCTTGAGATCAGAAGCCAAGTGACGAACATGATTGATGAATTGCAACATCTTCTGGTCGTCACGCATTTTGGCGGTGTAAAAAGCACGTCTGGCATTGATTCGGTTGAGAAGAGTCTTCCTCTGGAAAACATTGCATATGGCCTTCCACACATCGGCAGCAGCCTCCACATCGCGCACATGATCCAAATGTTCGTCACTGAGCGTAAGTCCAATGATAGCTCTGGCCTTTGAGTCGCGAGTTTCCCACTTGGACAATTCTTCTGGATCGGTGGGTGGAGAGCTGGTGAGGTGATTCTTGAGATCCTTGAGCGCAAGCACAAGCTGAACTTTCTCCTTCCAGATAGGGAAGTTATCCTCTCCCAACTTCTCAATCTTGATCCCAGTGAACGAGTCCATGCCGCAAAGTGAGATTAAGAGCGATCCCAGATAAAACAAATGGCAGACACAACGGGACAACAGCAAACCACAACAGCAAACAAACAACAACAACAACAACAACAATAAAAACAAATAAAACTTCAATGGTCGGGCCCACTGGCAGGAAATACTATTCCCGGTACCCTACGGAGTCGGACCCCTGACCCCCGGAGACCTTCCGGGTAGGAAACGACTTCTGCAGTCAACCCTCTCCCGCGTTCAAGGAGAAGGCACGTTGCTCTCTACGAGATGTCCAGAGGATGGGTAATGGCCAAAGATATGCCTTCACCAAGTAAAACCCTCTCTGATCTCTTGCAAGAACTTGCGCGACCTTGAAACAGCAGCTACTTTGACACCCAAGGTACGCTTCTAGCGAGCAATCAATGAAGATCACAAGCGGCCTGATCCCAATGGGAGGTCAGCCTTCGATACGTTGCCTCCCCGTACTAAAAGCCCACTGGACAAGCCAATGAGTCAATTGCACGGATCAAAAGCTCCTTATGGATGCCTTCACCGCCGTCCAAGCACCTAACACACAGTCAGGTTCAACAAACAAAAGTCAAACACCACAACCAAAGTGCAGTACGCCACGGCACCCCGTTAGCTTTAGCGCTCGCGGTACAACACCGTTATCCGCCCAAAAGGACCGGTGGAGCCCGCTAGTCAGCACGTCCGCCTTGGTTCAAGCCGCCTGGCTTCCGTCCTTGATTACTCGGATCAACCGTTCGTCGCACAGGTAATGCAGTGATGACCAAAAATGCCGAGCACACACGTAGTGCGCGGACTTCAACAACAACTGCTGAGCACAAAGCTAGTGCCCAGACTTCGATAAAAATGGTCTCAACCTCTCGGATCAGAACCCGCAAAAACGACGCGGGGATCCCAACAAGAAGAACAATAGAGGGAGACCAAACAAATCGGATAGCGATCGACAACGAGGGCAACAACGAGCACCCAAACACAATCACGATAGAGAGTCAACGTCGAACTACTACCAACACAACGCCCTCAGGGAGGAACGCAAATCGTAAAAAGAATACCAATACCAACCAACAACACGGTCAACACACCCGACGCAACGAGAAGACGGTGATAGAGAAACAGCGAAACGGGTGAACGGCGGTGTGGGAGAGCGGCGAGAGACGAACGATAACGGCAGAGGTCAGCGGGGCTGGGCCCATAACCTGATGAAGGTTATAGCTGGGAAGGGAAGGTTGATGCAAAGGGAAGGTGGGGATATGCAAAGGAAGTTCGCCAGCTCTGGGTCGGATTTACTTGGAGGTGCTTCTGTCACAACTTATATAGCACTACGTCGTCGCACTACCGCTCACTTCCACTCGGAGTAAAACCTAAACCACTAAGCAGGGACACTCAGTACTACCAATCATCATCTGACATAACATGGTAACACTTCCACAATTCATGACAGCTTACAACCAACAAGGAACAACAGTGCACAACAGTGCACAACAGTGCACAACAAGTTACGTGCCTACTCAACAAGTTACGTGCCTACACATAACGATGACCATGCACAAATTCACATTGTGCTAATACACTGTATTCCGTACACCACACCAATATGTGTATGCTCCAGCTCACCAAGTACCACGTAACCACAAATTCACTCAATGCAATAAGTTCCACAACATGTTACCACAGTGTTCGTGTAATCCTCATGACTGTACCTGACTCATCACCATAGTGCACCAAGTTGCATCAATGTGTTCAACATGTCCACGTACATAACTGTGCATACTGTCCAGCATACCATCTGTGCTAGCTACACACGTGTAGCCCAGAACAACCCAGTAATGCCATAACACTTGTACACAGAACGTTGCATGTGCACATTTGCAGTAGCCAATCAGAAGCCAGTTTCACGTTGAGTTTGCACAATCGCGCATATGCGCTTTTCCAGCAGCACCCTCCAAAACAGCCCATGCTCCCCTGCACTTTTGGTTTCAGTGACAGCACTAGGTCAACATCCAACACCCCCCCTCTGTCACTGGCTTCAAAGCTCTAGGTGCTGTACTCCACACTCCTTGCGAAACTTCTCGAGTTTCACGCGGGCAAGAGGCTTGTTGAGCATATCGGCAACCATGGAATCAGTTGGACAGTAGAACAGCACGATGGACTTGTCACGCAGAGCCTCTCTAGTGAAGTGGAACCGAATGTCGATGTGCTTCGTTCGCTTGTTCACAACACCATTTCGAGCAAGGTCGATGGAGCCTTGGTTGTCAACATACACAGGCGTCGGTTCAACCAAGACTTTGACAGACCCGTCCACCTCAACTCCAATCACAATAGCAATGCCGTTCCAAAGTCGCCTTAGCCAGATTGCTTCCTTGGTACCAGAGCACAGACTCACATACTCAGCTTCAGCACTTGACAGCGCAACCACTTCCTGCTGACGTGAACTCCAGGACACTGGACCACCGCTCATCATGAACACATATCCACTGGTAGACTTGCGGTTGGCAACATCGCCTGCCCAGTCAGAGTCCACATAGCCGTGCAGTTCCAGATCAGTGGTAGAGCCGTAGGTGAGTCCAAAGAAGCAAGTACCGTTGAGATAGCGAAGCACACGTTTGACTGCCTTCCAGTGAGTCTCTCCAGGTTTCTCCACATACTTTGCAAGTTTGGACACTGCGTATGAGATATCTGGACGAGTTCCCACAGACAAATACATGAGACTGCCAATCGCCTGACGATACGGAACATACGTGAGTACCTCCTCAACAACAGACAAGTCCACACCGGATTCCATCGGAGTGTCAACTGGCTTAGACTGATGCATGCCGAAACGTTCCAAGACCTTTTGCGTGTTTACGCAACGAACGCAGGTTAGAGAAGGAAAGGGGAAAGTAGTGAAGAAGATGAGTAAGACAAACAAAGGGGGTAGGCCACCTTCTTCCCGAGTTTAGTGATCGGGCAGCGATCGCAACCTACAAATACTCTAGCGCGCGCCGCCGCCGTCGCATCCAGCGACATAACTGCACACGTTGTCAAAGTGTACACTTTGACAGCAAAAGCGCGCGCAAAACACAATACGAATTCAAACAACTAAATCAAATCGTGCCAAATCCAATGCCAACTCCATGATCCATATCTTGCTCTAAAAAATTGACAATTTCGGTCTGGCACAGCCAACACCCTCGCGCAGCTCAGAATCACACATTCGCTCCAAAACCCTTCATAGTAGCCCAGAATCGCATACATTGCACAACCCCTCACAATGGCCTATAATAACAGATACTCCGCTAATGCATAACTGGCCACCACCTATAGGCTGCAGCCAATCACAGCGTATCACTTGTTCCATCTGCCCTTCTCGCTCCATACAACACGTTCTACTTGTGCAAACCACGTTGCATGTAGCCATTTGCAGTAGCCAATCATATTGCAGTATTACGTTCGGTTCGCGGAGACACGCATATGCGCTTTTCTCATGAGGGTGCCCAAAAGTGCCCATGCTCCCCTGCAACTTTGTATTCCAAGTACTTGGAGCACCTCTGAGGGACTGACAGGCACTCGACCACATCCATACATCAACACTCCTCCTCGAGTTCCTGACCAAGTCCAATCCTTTTCATGATGGCCTGAATACTCAATGGACCTAAGGGCTTCGTGAGAATGTCCGCATCATTCAACTCAGTTGGAATGTACTTGACATCAATCACAAACTCCTTTACCAGTTCCCGAATAAAGTGCAGCTTCACATCGATGTGCTTGGCGCGACCCGATGGGCATCTTTCTCCTGCACTCCAGTCGATCGCAACCTGGTTGTCCGAGTGTAGAGGAACTGCACCATCGACATCCAAGTCAAGTTCAGATAGTAGACGCTTCATCCACACAACCTCCTGCGCTGCCATGGTCAAAGCGTAGTACTCAGCCTCTGCAGTAGACAATGCAACTGAAGCTTGTTTCTTTGCACCAAAGAATACCACGGCGGACCCAAACTTGATCATGTATCCCGACATGGACTTCCGATCGGACTTGTCACCGGCATAGTCCGAGTCCGAATCGACATACGCTTCCATGTCCAGGGAGCCAGCGTGATAATTCAACCCATGTTTGCAAGTTCCTTGTAAGTAGCGCAGAACCCGTTTCGCTGCCCTGTGACAGTATGGTGTTGGGTTGCTTTGATAACGTGCAAGAATGAGTACTGGTGCGAGAATGTCCACGCGTGTGCGAAGTGCCAAGTACAGCAGAGACCCGATCATCTGCTGGTATAGCTGCACATCCTGAGGGGATTTGTCTTCCTCCTCCGCAAGTCCTGTCAAGAAAGATTCTACCATAGGGCTGCGAGCTGGTTTACTCCTGTCAAGACCAAAGCGTCGAAGCATTCCTTCAATATACAACGGCTGTGCAAGTTGCATCCCAGTTAAACGACCATCGTCGTCTATGCTCCAAGTGAGTTCCACACCCAGGTAGAGAGTTACTTTGTTCTCAACACGGATCTCGTACAGGCTCCGAAGCTCCTCCAGAATCCCAGACCGTTCTCCTGCAGATGGAGTAAAGATTAGCAGATCGTCCACATACACAAGGATGTACGCGTAGCCTTTGTGTTTAATGGCTCGCCGAAACACACAATGAGCACTCGGCAACTCTTCAAATCCAATGGCTCGCAGATCGCCCGTCAACTTGGTGTGCCAGGCTAGATGTGCTTGCTTTAGCCCGTACATTGCCTTTTGAAGCTTATAGCATCGTGAGCCAATTCCAGAAACACCGCGTGGTGACATTACCCAAACATCCTCGTCGAGATCGCCGTTGAGGAATGCAGTCTTCACATCCACCTGAGCAATATACATCTGCAAGCATAGAGTCAAGTAGAGGAAGAAACGTACTATGCCAAACGAAACCACTGGAGCATACGTTTCCATGTAGTTCTCACCAAAGGTTTGGTGATTACCACCGGCCACGACTCGAGCCTTGAAGCGTTCCACCGAACCATCTGCATTACGCTTGACCTTGAGCACAATGTGCGTGGGCAGTGGTTGTTGCGATGGAGACTTGTCCTCTTTCCAAGTATTCTTTGACTCAAGTGATGCGAGTTCATCTTCAATGGCTGCTCGCCATAAGCTCTGCTCGATGGGCGTCGCGGACATTGCTTCCTTCAGCGTAGGTTCATCACTTGTGGTAACCTCAACTGCAGATGTGGTTGCAGACGCAGCCATGTACCACCTCCGGGGTGCACGGCGCGTGCGTTGCGGGTATCGTGGTGGTTCGGTAGAGTCGTCCGTGTCACCAGTGGGCTCGTGCGCTGTGTCGTTCGCAGGGTAGTGGTCACTTTCATCAGCAGAGCCATCACCTTCAGCATTGTCCACACCATCATCACTGCTTTCATTACTTGGTGCAGGTAATGCTTCTTCGGCAATTGGGCCAGATTCGTCATCGGGGCCACTCGTACTGTCACAAATGTCATCCACATTTACTTCGTCACCAGGATCATCTGGGTAAGAGCCGTCGGAGTCGGAGCATGGCACAGGCTCAGAACTGTAGTCTGCGTCAGATGCACATTCATCCTCCATAAACTCCTCCAAGTACTCGGCACCAGGGAATGAATTCTCATCAAATGTGACATGACGTGAGTGCATGATGCGCGGTAGACCATCATCATCTCTGACAAGTACATCGAATACACCATGCTCAAGAGTCTGCAAGTACACCCCCTCAAGTGCACGAGACTCGAACTTGGTTCCTTCGATCATCTTCAGTACGAAAGCTGCACATCCAAACACACTGGTGTGCTTCAATGTCGGCCTATTTCCCGTCATCAACGAGTACGGAGTGCTTCCAGTAGTTGAATGTGGAACACGGTTCCGCACAAACTGTACATGTTTCAACGCAAAGACCCACAAACATTCCGGTAGATTGGCCTGAATGAGCATAGCCCGAGCTGCTTCCTCCATAGTGCGATTGATGCGCTCGGCTATGGCGTTGTGTTCCGGAGTGTACGGAGGTGAAAAGGAAGTGTCTTCAAATGCGTTTTCTGGATTATCTTGTAATGCAATGTATTCCTTAGCGCCATCCGAGTGCAGTTTCTTCACCGCCACTCCTCCAAGCTGCTGGAGCTTCTGCGCAACACCATCATACACCTCACTGATTTGGCTGCGGTGTTTCATGAATCCAATGATAACATATCGTGAGTGGTCATCCACGAATGCTGACGCATACTTAAACCTGTCCGGAAACGATGTGGTGAGGGGACCGATGATGTCAGTGTGCACTTTGTCACCAACTGACGATTCACGACTAAATGAACCGGGAGACGGTAGTTTGTGCGCTTTTCCAAGACGGCATGACCGACAGACCTCCTCCATTTTCGCAAGACTTGGCACACCATCTGCATGTTTGTGAACAACTTGCAAGTCTTTGGGGTTCATATGTGCAAGTCTTCGGTGCCATAGCTGTGTCAAAGCAGTCATCGAGGCCTTCAATGCGCAATCCAAATCAACCTGGCTGGAAGTAAGAGCTCGTTCATGAGTGAAATGCGCTACCGGTTCCGGCAAAATGTACAGTCCGGAACGTTTATCGCGCTTTCCTGACCCAATGTGGAAACCATTGTCATGAATCAGACGAACTTCTGCAGAACGGAAACGTGACTCAATCTGTTTGTCGGCTAAGCAACCTACAGAAACCGAGTTGTACTCCATTGAAGGAACCAGGAGTGCATCACTCAGGCGTAAATTCACATTCTCGAAAGGCAGAATCACATCTCCACGCTGAGTTGCAGACACACATGTCTTATCTGCAAGCTGTATAACACGCTCCTTCACATCATGCAGTGTACTGGGAATGAATGCGGAAGCAGAATGGAAGTAGTGCGAGGTCGCTCCACTATCTGCGTAAGTGTCCATGTCTCTTTGAGTGGGTGGTAGAACCGTTGCTTTCTCCATAGACATGCCAGCTATTTCGATCTTGGACGATTTGCCAGATGATTTTGAAGAGGTCTTCGGCTTATCTTTTGACTTCAATGTAAGCTTGTCCAGGATAATCTTCGGTAAATGGTTGTCCGGATTGTCTGGGTTCATGTAGCATCGGTCCTGACTGTGTCCATCACGATCACAAAAATCGCAGTGATGACCATTGGTGCTACCAGCTGCCAGTGCACGATTAGTAGGAGCATCATCAGATTCATTTCCATCTCGATGATTTGCACTTGCAGAGGTACCAGACTGCCTTCCAGAATCTTTTCCTTTATTCTTCTTGCGACTGCGACTACGTCCAGAAGTTATATGACGTGCATTGTACTCATCGATAAGTGTGGTAGCAACATAATCCCAAGTCAGTTCGGATATTTCCTTGGTGCGCAACGCCACAGCGGTAGACTCCAAAGAACTTTGCGGATCAATAGAAGCCAAAAGCATAGGAGCCTTATGCGATTCCGGAATAGCGGCATCCTTGCCCATGCGATCCAACTGTGAGAACAATGCAGTGAATTGATCGACATACTCAGACATGTTCTGTCCATTGTAGGACATACGGAACAGTTGAGTCTGAACCGCGATCCGAGAAACCGTTCGATTAGATGCATAACGCGCATCAAGCATCTTGAGCATTCGTGCCGGATCATCATCCACGTCCATTACCACACGTAGAGGAGCATCGCCAAGTGCACATATGATGATCCCACAGGCCTTCTCACGCTTAGACAATGTGCGAATGGCCTCTGCAGAAGATCCTTGACCCTCCGTACCAGTGGTATCAGTGGATACAGACTGCTCAGCATCAGTGTTAACATTCCAGACACCTTTGATGCGACATGCGGCACGAAGAAGATGCCGCCAGAGTGCGTAATCCTCACCGCGCTTGCCATGGAAGCGGGGAATCTTCACACCAGAGTTGGTTTCAGTTTCCTTTTCCGAGTCTGACATTGTGAAAGACTCGTTCCGAATACAACCAGATCCAGGAAACCAAGTAGAAAACAGGAGAGAGAAACAAAAGTAACTTTTGACAAACAACAATATAAGCAGTGTGAGGGACTCAATGCTTATGTTACACAAAGAGGGTAGAGGCTGGAGTGGAGTACTCTCGACACTCAACAGCGAGGGCGCCAGCGGAGAGCGTGTAACGAAGTCTACAACGCTCGTCGGGACGCGTCCCGTACGCGATCACAGGCGGAGTTCGGGTACTCGACGCCTGGAGTATACTCACGGGTGAGACAGAACTCAAACCCGGAAACAAGAAAGAAGAAGAAGAAAGAAGCAGCGGGTCCACTGGCAGGAGTTATCTAGCTCCGGTTACCCTAGAGGTCCGAACCTCTGATCCCTGGTTACTCTCTCCAGGTGAGATGCGATATCTTCTTGACCTACCCTGCTCTGCGCACTTCAGAGCGAGGGGCTTTACAATCCGTACGAGACGTCCCAGGGAGGTTAGTAGCCAAAGATATGCGTTCACCAGTTAGCCCCTGCTAGTCACTTGCGGGAAATCAGCGCGGTCCTTCGCGCTCGCTCGCTCGGTCGCCCAATACGCGTACCTGTCGCAGATAGGAAAACTTCTTAGAATCCAAATGAAAAGTTAGAAGAGCGTGACGTCTGCGAATAGTCGACGCTCTGGGCCCATAACCTTACGCAATGAACGCAGGTTAGAGAAGGAAAGGGGAAAGTAGTGAAGAAGATGAGTAAGACAAACAAAGGGGGTAGGCCACCTTCTTCCCGAGTTTAGTGATCGGGCAGCGATCGCAACCTACAAATACTCTAGCGCGCGCCGCCGCCGTCGCATCCAGCGACATAACTGCACACGTTGTCAAAGTGTACACTTTGACAGCAAAAGCGCGCGCAAAACACAATACGAATTCAAACAACTAAATCAAATCATGCCAAATCCAATGCCAACTCCATGATCCATATCTTGCTCTAAAAAATTGACAATTTCGGTCTGGCACAGCCAACACCCTCGCGCAGCTCAGAATCACACATTCGCTCCAAAACCCTTCATAGTAGCCCAGAATCGCATACATTGCACAACCCCTCACAATGGCCTATAATAACAGATACTCCGCTAATGCATAACTGGCCACCACCTATAGGCTGCAGCCAGTCACAGCGTATCACTTGTTCCATCTGCCCTTCTCGCTCCATACAACACGTTCCACTTGTGCAAACCACGTTGCATGTAACCATTTGCAGTAGCCAATCATATTGCAGTATCACGTTCGGTTCGCGGAGACACGCATATGCGCTTTTCTCTTGAGGGTGCCCAAAAGTGCCCATGCTCCCCTGCAACTTTGTATTCCAAGTACTTGGAGCACCTTTGAGGGACTGACAGGCACTCGACCACATCCATACATCAACACGTGTACGCAGACTGAGTCAGGTACAGCTGTCGCTTAGCTCGATCACGGTGGATCTCGAATCCGAGAACCATACGAGCTTCTTTGAGGTCTTTCATGCGGAACCGAGTTGACAGCTCTGCCTTTACGCGATTCATGGTCTCCATGCTCGGACTTGCTATCAGCAGGTCATCCACGTATAGAGCAATGATAACCACAAATCCCAGTATTATCCCGGTGTACACACACTCATCTGCGTCATTCGGCTTCAACTGCATCTCATCAACAAGGAACGTGTATATCTTTGCATGCCACTGCCTTGGTGCCTGTCTAAGCCCATAGATGGCTTTCTTCAAACGACACACCAAGTCTTCGTTCCCTTGCTGTATGAAACCTTTTGGCTGCTCCATATACACTGTCTCCTCCAGGTCGCCGTTCAGAAACGCAGTCTTCACATCCATCTGGTGCAAATGAAAGTCTCGCACAGCTGCAATCGACAGAATCATCCTGATCGAAGTGAACTTCACCACTGGGGCATAAGTCTCTGAGAAGTCCACACCTTCGATCTGCAGGAATCCTCTAGCAACCAAACGAGCCTTGTACCTGACAGTTGGTTCACCAGATGGTGCAGATTCATACTTCTGAACGTACACCCACTTGGACGAAATCACGTTGCTGCCTGCTGGCCTAGGCACTAGATCCCATGTGCCATGCTCTATCAGTGACTGGTACTCGCTCTTCATTGCCTTTTTCCATGCTTCGGAATCAGGACGTGACACAGCTTCACTATAAGAAGAAGGAGTGTCATCACTGGCTGTCAGAAGAGCAGTTCCACCCCACCAACGCGTAGGCTTCTTACTCTCACGTGTGGATCTACGAACAGGCTGTGTCTCTTGCCCTTCAGGCTCAACAAGTGGAACTGATGTGGAACCATCACTGGTACTCTCAGACGCATCATAGACATCAGGCGCAGGTGCGGAAGGATCATCTTCACTGGGGTGACTGGATGTGTCAGAGTTGGAGGTGTTATCCGGACTAGACATGTCACTCAACTCCATGTCAGCATAGTCCTCTTCCTCACAGTTCTCATGGTCTTCTAAGCCCGAAGACTCGTCAAACCCCACATCTCTTGACACAATCACCTTTCTCTTCTTACCATCCCACAACTTGTACCCGTGGGACCCAGAAGTGTACCCAATGAAGATGGATTCCTTTGCTCTGTCCTCCAGCTTCTTCAGCTTGTGATCCACAACTTTGTACCAGCATCGGCTCCCAAACACACGCAGATTGCTCACATCAGGCTTCTGACCATGCCACAGCTCGAATGGAGTCGAGTTACTAGGAAGGGCTTTGCAGGTCAGCATGTAACAAAGAACAACCTCTTGGAAAATCTTCTCTTCTGTAGGTTTACCAGACATGCAAATCAGGACAACCTTCTGGTTCACCCACAATCATTTGAACACCGGACATACAACACAGAGCAACCTTCCGGATCAAATTCATCATGATCATGCCCTAGACATGCAAAAATGACAAACTTCTAGGTCCATGAAATAAAGCAGTTCTCCGAGCATGTAACACATAACAACCTCTCGAAGCAACAATCATCTCAATGTTCAACCAGACATGCAACACAATAGCAACCTTCCGGTTCAACATAAACGTTCTGTACACCGAACATGCAACACAAAGCAACCTTCCGGGTCAGAAACACATATATTCATACGCTGGACATGCGAAACACAGCAAACTTCCAGCTTAACAGCTCTCCTCTAGATGCCGGACATGCAAAAACACAGCAACGTTCCGGAAACAATAAAAGCATAACAGTCATCCCGGGCATGCAAAACGACAACCTTCTGAGCTTCTTTGGCGAACCGAAATATCAGACATGTACATCACAACCTTTTGATACTTTCGTTGTACTCAGACATGCATAAGGACAACCTCCCGGAATGCGTAGAGAAAATAGTTACATAGAGTCTCAGGCATGAAAACACTCAACCTCCTGAGCTCTAGTAAACACAAAAGCAAAAACAGGCAACAAAAAAAATGATCATCGGGCCCACTGGCAGGAAATACTATTCCCGGTACCCTAGGGAGTCGGACCCCTGACCCCCGGAGACCTTCCGGGTAGAAAACGACTTCTTCAGTCTACCTCCTGCTGCGTTCCGGGAGAAGGCGCGTTGCTCTCTACGAGATGTCCAGAGGATGGTTAATGGCCAAAGATATGCCTTCACCAAGTAAAACCCTCTCTGATCTCTTGCAAGAACTTGCGCGACCTTGAAACAGCAGCTACTTTGACACCCAAGGTACGCTTCTAGCGAGCAATCAATGAAGATCACAAGCGGCCTGATCCCAATGGGAGGTC
Source organism: Gracilaria gracilis (assembly GCA_030374805.1). Taxonomy (NCBI): domain Eukaryota; phylum Rhodophyta; class Florideophyceae; order Gracilariales; family Gracilariaceae; genus Gracilaria; species Gracilaria gracilis. The sequence continues at coordinate 670,859 of JARGSG010000202.1, read as the reverse complement.
AGCCTTCGATACGTTGCCTCCCCGTACTAAAAGCCCACTGGACAAGCCAATGAGTCAATTGCACGGATCAAAAGCTCCTTATGGATGCCTTCACCGCCGTCCAAGCACCTAACACACAGTCAGGTTCAACAAAAAAAAGTCAAACACCACAACCAAAGTGCAGTACGCCACGGCACCCCGTTAGCTTCAGCGCTCGCGGTACAACACCGTTATCCGCCCAAAAGGACCGGTGGAGCCCGCTAGTCAGCACGTCCGCCTTGGTTCAAGCCGCCTGGCTCCCGTCCCCGATTACTCGGATCAACCGTTCGTCGCACAGGTATTGCAGTGATGACCAAAAATGCCGAGCACACACGTAGTGCACGGACTTCAACAACAACTGCTGAGCACAAAGCTAGTGACCAGACTTCGATAAAATGGCGTCAACCTCTCGGATCAGAACCCGCAAACACGACGCGGGGATCCCAACAACAAGAACAATAGAGGGAGACCAAATAAATCGGATATCGATCGACAACAAGGGCAACAACGAGCACCCAAACACAATCACGATAGAGAGTCAACGTCGAACCAATACCAACACAACGCCCTCAGGGGGGAACGTAATCGAAAAAAGGGAATTACAACACCAACGAAACCAACCAATAACACAAGATACGGAATCGAACAAACAACGGCAACATCAACAACGGCGATGAATAACGAGGTTGGCGGTGAGGGAGAGCGGCGGTAAGGGAATCATGACGAACAAAATCGGCAGAGGTCAGCGGGGCTGGGCCCATAACCTGATGGAGGTTATAGCTGGAAGGGAAAGTTGAGGGGATGCAAGGGAAGTTCGCCAGCTCTGACTGGGATTTACTTGGAGGTACTTAGCTCACAACTTATATAGCACTTCTTCGTCGCACCACCGAACAACTGCAACTCTGAGTAAAACCTAAGCCACTAAGCAGGGACACTCAATACTACCAATCATCTTCTAACATGACATGGTAACGGAACACTATAAATAAAAAGCAATTGATTGAAAAAAAAGCTGCCACAATTCATGACAGCTTACAAGTAACAAGGCACAACAGTGCACAGCAGTGCACAGCAGTGCAAACCAATTCCGTACATTATTGCACAACAATGTACAACAATGTACAACAATGTACAACAATGTACAACAATGTACAACAATGTACAACAATGTACAACAATGTACAACAATGTACAACAATGTACAACAATGTACAACCATGCGCATCCATGACAGTGCGTACACACAATACGACAGCGCACCATAATGACCAGACCACGACCATCCATACACAAACACCCGCACCTGTTGCCTGCAACCTGTAATCAGTACACGACGCCATAGTGTGTATGTCTAGGCTCACCAAGTCACACGTCAGCAACAAGTACCTGTAAACCATAAGACGTGAACCAAACACAGCCAACAAGTTCCATGCATCCAGATACATACATGTGCATGCAGCACTACCCGAACATGATGTCAACCATTCAACAGTGTCAACACTCGTGCACCATGTACCAAGTATCCACATTGCTACATGTGCACACTGTGCACCTCGAACACTCTAGACAACGTGTCCTGGTGTACAGTCTGTCTGTACGAACCCATCTGAACACCTTGATATTCGACACAGCACCACATCTGACACGTTCATCCAATGGTGGCTCTTCCACCATCCAACACAGTGGAGCGTACAGAACGACATCAGTCATAGTTTCACATACCAAGGTACCATTCTAGACTTGTCACATGTGAACAGCTTGATGTCAGTGACAGCATGACATCCAACACCCTCCCTCTGTTACTGACTTCAAACGAGTCGCACAAGCACCAACAGCACAATTAACTTGGTGTAATATGTGCAATGCCACCCTTTCAGTAATATCGTGCAGAGGGATGGTGACAGCCAGTTCAACTGCCTAATGAGATGTGTCAAAGTCCATATTCTTACATCTATGACCAGTGTCCTTCTACCACACTTGCGTACTTTTTGACTTAATATGAGAGTGACAGCATCGGGTCTTCTTTCAACACCCTCCCTCTGTCACTCACTTCAATCGCAGTACTCCAACACTTGTAACGAAGGCAATGAGACACGATCTTCTAAGCAGGAAAGAACTGACGAGACAGTGAGAGGTTAAATCTCAGGATGATCTTCAGAAACCCTCCCTCTCTCACTGACCTTGAAAGCAAATTGAATTCCAGTTCCTCTCAAACCTGCAAAGCAACACACTTTCTGCCTCAATGCCATCACAGAAGCGATCTAGACATGCACAAATGACAACCTTCTAGATCCTTGAACCATATATTTTCTCCAAGCATGTAACAAAGAACAACCTCTTGGAAAATCTTCTCTTCTGTAGGTTTACCAGACATGCAAATCAGGACAACCTTCTGGTTCACCCACAATCATTTGAACACCGGACATGCAACACAGAGCAACCTTCCGGATCAAATTCATCATGATCATGCCCTAGACATGCAAAAATGACAAACTTCTAGGTCCATGAAATAAAGCAGTTCTCCGAGCATGTAACACATAACAACCTCTCGAAGCAACAATCATCTCAATGTTCAACCAGACATGCAACACAATAGCAACCTTCCGGTTCAACATAAACGTTCTGTACACCGAACATGCAACACAAAGCAACCTTCCGGGTCAGAAACACATATATTCATACGCTGGACATGCGAAACACAGCAAACTTCCAGCTTAACAGCTCTCCTCTAGATGCCGGACATGCAAAAACACAGCAACGTTCCGGAAACAATAAAAGCATAACAGTCATCCCGGGCATGCAAAACGACAACCTTCTGAGCTTCTTTGGCGAACCGAAATATCAGACATGTACATCACAACCTTTTGATACTTTCGTTGTACTCAGACATGCATAAGGACAACCTCCCGGAATGCGTAGAGAAAATAGTTACATAGAGTCTCAGGCATGAAAACACTCAACCTCCTGAGCTCTAGTAAACACAAAAGCAAAAACAGGCAACAAAAAAAATGATCATCGGGCCCACTGGCAGGAAATACTATTCCCGGTACCCTAGGGAGTCGGACCCCTGACCCCCGGAGACCTTCCGGGTAGAAAACGACTTCTTCAGTCTACCTCCTGCTGCGTTCCGGGAGAAGGCGCGTTGCTCTCTACGAGATGTCCAGAGGATGGTTAATGGCCAAAGATATGCCTTCACCAAGTAAAACCCTCTCTGATCTCTTGCAAGAACTTGCGCGACCTTGAAACAGCAGCTACTTTGACACCCAAGGTACGCTTCTAGCGAGCAATCAATGAAGATCACAAGCGGCCTGATCCCAATGGGAGGTCAGCCTTCGATACGTTGCCTCCCCGTACTAAAAGCCCACTGGACAAGCCAATGAGTCAATTGCACGGATCAAAAGCTCCTTATGGATGCCTTCACCGCCGTCCAAGCACCTAACACACAGTCAGGTTCAACAAAAAAAGTCAAACACCACAACCAAAGTGCAGTACGCCACGGCACCCCGTTAGCTTCAGCGCTCGCGGTACAACACCGTTATCCGCCCAAAAGGACCGGTGGAGCCCGCTAGTCAGCACGTCCGCCTTGGTTCAAGCCGCCTGGCTCCCGTCCCCGATTACTCGGATCAACCGTTCGTCGCACAGGTATTGCAGTGATGACCAAAAATGCCGAGCACACACGTAGTGCACGGACTTCAACAACAACTGCTGAGCACAAAGCTAGTGCCCAGACTTCGATAAAATGGCGTCAACCTCTCGGATCAGAACCCGCAAACACGACGCGGGGATCCCAACAACAAGAACAATAGAGGGAGACCAAATAAATCGGATATCGATCGACAACAAGGGCAACAACGAGCACCCAAACACAATCACGATAGAGAGTCAACGTCGAACCACTACCAACACAACGCCCTCAGGGGGGAACGTAATCGAAAAAAGGGAATTACAACACCAACGAAACCAACCAATAACACAAGATACGGAATCGAACAAACAACGGCAACATCAACAACGGCGATGAATAACGAGGTTGGCGGTGAGGGAGAGCGGCGGTAAGGGAATCATGACGAACAAAATCGGCAGAGGTCAGCGGGGCTGGGCCCATAACCTGATGGAGGTTATAGCTGGAAGGGAAAGTTGAGGGGATGCAAGGGAAGTTCGCCAGCTCTGACTGGGATTTACTTGGAGGTACTTAGCTCACAACTTATATAGCACTTCTTCGTCGCACCACCGAACAACTGCAACTCTGAGTAAAACCTAAGCCACTAAGCAGGGACACTCAATACTACCAATCATCTTCTAACATGACATGGTAACGCTGCCACAATTCATGACAGCTTACAAGTAACAAGGCACAACAGTGCACAGCAGTGCACAGCAGTGCAAACCAATTCCGTACATTATTGCACAACAATGTACAACAATGTACAACAATGTACAACAATGTACAACAATGTACAACAATGTACAACAATGTACAACAATGTACAACAATGTACAACAATGTACAACCATGCGCATCCATGACAGTGCGTACACACAATACGACAGCGCACCATAATGACCAGACCACGACCATCCATACACAAACACCCGCACCTGTTGCCTGCAACCTGTAATCAGTACACGACGCCATAGTGTGTATGTCTAGGCTCACCAAGTCACACGTCAGCAACAAGTACCTGTAAACCATAAGACGTGAACCAAACACAGCCAACAAGTTCCATGCATCCAGATACATACATGTGCATGCAGCACTACCCGAACATGATGTCAACCATTCAACAGTGTCAACACTCGTGTACCATGTACCAAGTATCCACATTGCTACATGTGCACACTGTGCACCTCGAACACTCTAGACAACGTGTCCTGGTGTACAGTCCGTCTGTACGAACCCATCTGAACACCTTGATATTCGACACAGCACCACATCTGACACGTTCATCCAATGGTGGCTCTTCCACCATCCAACACAGTGGAGCGTACAGAACGACATCAGTCATAGTTTCACATACCAAGGTACCATTCTAGACTTGTCACATGTGAACAGCTTGATGTCAGTGACAGCATGGCATCCAACATTCCACACCCAGGTAGAGAGTTACTTTGTTCTCAACACGGATCTCGTACAGGCTCCAAAGCTCCTCCAAAATCCCAGACCGTTCTCCTGCAGATGGAGTAAAGATTAGCAGATCGTCCACCTACACAAGGATGTACGCGTAGCCTTTGTGTTTACTGGCTCGCCGAAACACACAATGAGCACTCGGCAACTCTTCAAATCCAATGGCTCGCAGATCGCCCGTCAACTTGGTGTGCCAGGCTAGATGTGCTTGCTTTAGCCCGTACATTGCCTTTTGAAGCTTATAGCATCGTGAGCCAATTCCAGAAACACCGCGTGGTGACATTACCCAAACATCCTCGTCGAGATCGCCGTTGAGAAATGCAGTCTTCACATCCACCTGAGCAATATACATCTGCAAGCATAGAGTCAAGTAGAGGAAGAAACGTACTATGCCAAACGAAACCACTGGAGCATACGTTTCCATGTAGTTCTCACCAAAGGTTTGGTGATTACCACCGGCCACGACTCAAGCCTTGAAGCGTTCCACCGAACCATCTGCATTACGCTTGACCTTGAGCACAATGTGCGTGGGCAGTGGTTGTTGCGATGGAGACTTGTCCTCTTTCCAAGTATTCTTTGACTCAAGTGATGCGAGTTCATCTTCAATGGCTGCTCGCCATAAGCTCTGCTCGATGGGCGTCGCGGACATTGCTTCCTTCAGCGTAGGTTCATCACTTGTGGTAACCTCAACTGCAGATGTGGTTGCAGACGCAGCCATGTACCACCTCCGGGGTGCACGACGCGTGCGTTGCGGGTATCGTGGTGGTTCGGTAGAGTCGTCCGTGTCACCAGTGGGCTCGTGCGCTGTGTCGTTCGCAGGGTGGTGGTCACTTTCATCAGCAGAGCCATCCCCTTCAGCATTGTCCACACCATCATCACTGCTTTCATTACTTGGTGCAGGTAATGCTTCTGTTGATGTTGGGACATGGTCGAGTGCCTGTCAGTCCCTCAGGTTGGTCTCGGACTACTTGGAAGCAAAGTTGCAGGGGACGATGGGCACTTTTGGGCACCCTCTTCGCAAAAGCGCATATGCGCCTCTGCTCAACCTCAACGTGAAACGCCAATATGATTGGCTACTGCAAATGTCCTTGTGCAACGTGGTGTCTACAAGTGCCATGGATTGTATGGAGAGTTATGGTGGCATGGGCCAAGTGGAGCTCTGTGATTGGACGAGGCTTAGAGTAGTAGACTAACTATGCAGATAGCGAGGATGTGCGTTTCTAGGCTGGAATGGGCGGTTTTGCATGCAATATGCGATTCTGGGCTGCGCAAGGCGGTTGTAGTGCCGCCATGCAAATTGATGATTTTTTAGATCTGGTTCTGAATCAAAGGACTGGCAATGGATTTGTAGTGTTGATTGATTTAGTTATTTGAAATTGTTGTACTCTAGTTTGCGCGCGCTTTCCGTGTACAACTGCACACACGTGCAACTTGTAACGACCGCCGTCGTCGCTTGCTGCGACGACGGTGAAGCGCGCACTAGGGTATTTGTAGGTTGCGATCGACGACCCTCGAGTAAACGGGTCGACCCAAGGCCGTCAACCTTCACTTGTTTTACTTTCTCTTTCTTCAATATCCATGTCTACTTACTTCCCTTTCTACCCTACCTGCGTGCGTAACGTTAGGTTATGGGCCCAGAGCGTCGACAACTTGCAGACGTCGCGCTCATTTCTTACTTACTACGTTTCTTTGGATTCAAGAAGTTTTCCTATCTGGGTTAGAGTACCCCGCTGCTTTCTCTCTGGCGCATGGTGAACACATATCGCGTTTGTTAGTAACCCGCCGGCTCGAGACAAGGGTGACAGCAAATCCTGCTCTGCGTCTGTGGAGTACGGAGGTCGATGAAACAGGCTTGGAAGCGTAGGAGCGACCGTACTGCGCCGAAAGACCGAGCTACTTTCTTGTAAGAGACCAGCAAGGGTTTAACTGGGGAACGTGTATCTCGACTAGTACCCTCCTTGGGACGTCTCGTAGGGACTAACAGCGCCTCGCTCTGAAGTACGCAGAGCTTGGTAGGTGATCAAATCGTGCCTCACCCGGGGAGAGTAACCGGGGACCAGGGGTTCGGACCCACAGGGTAGCGGAGGTAGTTTCTCCTGTCAGTGCGCCCGCTTTAGAAGTATCATCATCATTCCGGGTTCGAGTTGTACCTCACCCGTGAGCTTGCTCCAGGCGTCGAGTCTCCGAACTCCGCCTGTGATCGCGTACGGGACGCGTCCCGACGAGCGTTGCAGACTACCCCACAGTCTCCGCTGGCGTCCTCGCTGTTGATTGTTGAGCTTGACTCCACTCCAGCCCCTCCTTTATTTGCTTGTGGGGAAGTGGCATTGTATCCTTCACTCTGCCCTTTCTGTTCCGGGTTGGTTGTCTCTCACCCGTGAGTATACTCCAAGCGTCGAGTTCCACTCCGCTTGTGATCGCGTACTGGACGCGTCCAGACGAGCGTTGCAGACTTCGTTACAGATTCTCCGCTGGCGTCCTCGCTGTTTAGTGTTGAGTCCTTACTCCACTCCAGCCCTACCCTTTTTTGTGACGGAAGAATTGTTTCCCTCACGCGGCTTCTCTCATTCCTTCGTTTCTCTTCTACATGTGAAATCCCTTGTACTGGAGGTTGATAACTCTGTTTTGGAACATGTGGGACTCGTAAGTTGAGTCTGAAACCAACTCTGGTGTCAAGATCCCACGCTTTCATGGTAAGCGTGGGGAAGATTATACCCTTTGGCGCCATCGCCTTCGTGCCGCATGCCGAATCAAAGGTGTCTGGAACGTTGTGGTATCGAGTTCAGAGCAATCCTCAACAGCTGCTACTACCCAAGATACGGCTCCAAGTAGCTCTCAAAGCAGCTCTCGTATCATGCCAAAACGGGAGAAAGCATGTGCTATCATTATTTGTGCACTTGGTGATTCTCCTCTACGAGTTGTAATGGATGTTGATGATGATCCGGGACGCATGCTTGAACTGCTCGATGCACGCTACGCCTCCAATCGCACAGTCTCTCGGATCGCCGTACAAACGCAACTACTCCGTATGTCGTACAGTGGTCAGAACATGTCAGAATATGTGGACCAGTTCACTGCCCTGTTCTCGCAGTTGGATCGCATGGGCAAGGACGCTGCTATTCCGGAATCTCACAAGGCCCCGATGCTACTTGCCTCTATTGACCCCAGCTGCTCATTGGAGTCCACGGCAGCCGCACTTCGCACCAAGGACATATCTTATCTTACTTGGGACTATGTTGCAACAACTCTAATTGACGAGTATAATGCACGACAGCTGGTTTCGGGAAGTTCTGGTCGCACTCGCACTCGCAAGAAAGGCAAGACCAAAGGCTCTGGAAGCTTCAAATCCTCTTCCGGCCCTGTCAGTCTGGACCACAAGGACGGTGACAACTCAGATGGTCACACCCACAACGAGTCTTCGGGGCGTGCGTATGCTGCCGCTACCAGCAATGGTTACCATTGTACCTTCTGTGATCGTGATGGACACACTGTTGATCGATGTCACATGAACCCTGACAACCCTGACAATCACTTGCCCAAGAGCATTCTTGACAAGTTGAAGGTGAGGTCTAAGGATAAACCCGGAAGTTCCAAGCCATCGACAAGGTCGTCCGGAAAGTCCTCAAAGATTGAAATCGCAGGAATGTCCGTGGAGAAGTCTACCGTACTCCCACCAGCAGAGAGGGTTATGGACACATATGCAGACAGTGGTGCAACATCGCACTTCTTTTTCTCCAAGTCTGTATTTGTCCCCAGTTCGTTGCATGAAGTTAACGAACGAACCATATTGCTGGCTGATAAGTCTACTGTGACTGCTACACAACGAGGTGATGTCATACTACCGTTCGAGAATGCGAACTTGCGTCTTACAGATGCACTCTTGGTTCCTGATCTCGAATATAAATTGGTGTCTGTGGGACGTATGGCTGATAAGGGCATCGAGTCTTTCTTCCGTGCTCGTGATGTGCGTCTCACGCATGTTGATGGGTTTGTTATTGGATGCGGTCAAAGAGATAAACGGTCAGGTTTGTACACTCTGCCTGATCCACTCACGAAAGTTAACTCTAGGCATGCCCTTTCTGCACGCGACAATGACTTGGCTCAACTATGGCATCGACGACTTGCGCATATCAACCCAAGAGACTTGCAGGTTGTGCACAATTATGCCAATGGAGTGCCGAAGCTGGCTGAAATGGAGGAGGTCTGTCGCCCATGCCGACTTGGAAAGGCCCACAAACTTCCGTTCTTAGACAAGTTTGATCGTGCCACTGGTGTCGGAGACATTGTGCACTCTGATATCCTAGGGCCCTTGCTCCCGTCATTTCCAGATCACTTCCAATACGCGACAGCATTCATTGATGAACACTCTAGGTATGCATTAATAGGGTTTATGGTACACCGAAGTGAACTTGCAGAAGTATATGGGGCTGTAGCACAGAAGCTCCAGCAGCTTGGAGGAGCTCAAATTGCCAAAGTGCACTCAGATAATGCGGAAGAGTACATTGCTCTGCAGGAGAACTCTGCAAACGGTCTCCAAGGAACCTCGTTTTCACCTCCGTACACCCCTGAGCACAATGCAATAGCAGAGCGCATTAATCGCACAATGGAGGAAGCTGCTCGAGCATTGTTGCTGCAGGCCAATCTGCCAGAATGTTTATGGCCGTATGCGTTGAAGCACGTTATATATGTGCGCAACAGAGTTCCCCACTCTACCACTGGATCCACTCCGTACTTTCTTGTAACTGATTCCACACCTTCTTTGAAGAATGTTCGAGTGTTTGGGTGTGCGGCGTACGTACTAAAGATGAACCCGGACACCAAGTTCGAGTCTCGTGCACTTGAAGGGGTGTACTTGCAGACTCTTGAGCATGGTGTCTACGATGTTCTAGTAACAGATGAAGATGAGATACCACGTACTATCAAGTCTCGACATGTGACGTTTGATGAGTCATCCTTCCCTGGTGCGTCCTATCTGACGGGCTACATGGATGATGAGATCGCTTCTGATGAAGACTTCAGTTGCAACTCGGAATGCAAGAGTGACAGCGAGCACTCCGGTGAGATTTGCATTGACGAAGTGGTCGACGATGATGTTGGTTCTGAACTGCAGGAAAGTTATGCACCTGAATTGCACACTGACAGAACGGGTGAAGCTGATGATGTCGATAATATTGAACTCACCGGTAGTGAAGGTGAGGATGACAACCAGGATGAATCCACCACGGAGGAGCCTAATGAGCCAACTGGCTCACAACATGAGTCCCGGTACCCGCGACGAACACGCCGCGCACCTACACGGTGGTGGAACATGGCTGGCGCTGCCACATCGCAAACAGTTGAAGTGACTACAAGTGATGAACCGACTTTGAAGGAAGCCATGTCTGCGTCTCCATTGGAGAAACGCTTATGGGAGACTGCGATCGAAGAAGAACTGGCCTCTCTTGAGAGCAAGGGTACATGGGTACCCGATGATTCTCCCGCATCGCAACCTCTGCCAACCCATTTTTCTTTTTTCAATCAATTGCTTTTTATTTATAGTGTTCCCAATGTCCCATGAAGAGCAGCAGGGTAACACTGTCAAGGTGTAAACTAACTTGGTCAATTACGAACCAACGCAATCATTCTTACTACTTATAGCACAGATTTACAACTGTGCTTCTTCCAATACATCTAGTATTTCGGTCGCCTCCTGTCTCTCTCCAGGTGACCAATCTTCCATTCCGAGTAGTACCTTCAGTCTTCCGTACTTCCAGTACTCGTGCCCAAGTACATCACGTGCCTCCATTGGGTTCGGTGGGAACTCATTGAAGTACCATCGGATACCCATCATTCGGTGCGAAACTTTGCGCAACCGAAGAACGGGTGGGTATTTTCCATTCGCAGCACACGGGATTTTGCGAACGCGTCTTGCCGAGGCAAGTTTCCACTCCGCATCCCGTATTCTTCCTATTCCTTTTGTACACACATTATCAATTTCAGCTCGTAGTGCTGAAATTGAAGGATGTGCATTATACAGCGACAGCTGCCGACATGCCCGGTTCACCTTCAACTGTCGCGATCTGTGTTCCAATTCAAGGTTCAATGCCGTCTCACGACACGATTGATAATGCCGTAGACGTTTGGAGGCGAGCACAATTCGTCGCAGAGCCGCAGACTCTAAACGACAAAGTGCACGCATCATCGGCACCCGATATGTTCCAAACCGAGATGCCATTTTTCCAAGAATCAGTTTGAAGAACGTTGCTTCAAGCTTCACTATCGCCATTTCCAAATGAGGCGTGAGCGGTACAAGATGCAACGCATATTCGTAAATCGACCTCACGAATGCGCGGTACAAACTCACACAGCTGCGCGTATCAAATCCATTCCGGTGCAGACCAGCACCGGCTAGGCTTCCCAATCGAGGTTGAGCATTTTGTACGCGTTCCATGTGCTTGTCGGTTGTTACTCCATTGGTGTTTAGAGACACCCCCAGATATACTGCACTACGTACCACGCTCAGCTTATCACCAGCAAGTGTGAATATTGCAGACTGATTTTGGTCTGCAGGCAGTTGCAGTACTATCGACTTGCCGTTTGCAGTGTTCCACGGCATTTGCATTTCTTTGCCCCAACTACTGCATATGTCTAGCAGTAGTTGCAGCCCGCTATCAGTCTTCGCCATCAGAATCACATCGTCGGCAAATGCACTTGCACCTCGATCCGACACATGATATGGCACCTCCTGCACTCGATATAGCATGGAATCAATATACATGTTGAACAATGTACAGCTGAATGGGTCACCTTGAGGCACTCCAAGAGTCATTTGTACTTGTTCATCTTTCCAATTTCCATTTATGAAAGCGTTGACTGGTTGCAGCAGCAAAGTAGTCATTGCCGCATGCTTCGGTTGTAGCCTGGATGCGCACACTTGCGACAATAGTTTTCGGTTAACTTTGTCGTACGCCTTCGTTAGATCCAGTACTGCCACACGCGAGTGGCCGTTTGTGATGATGTTACTCACCTCCACAATCGACTGTTCTGTTCCATTGTACTTTGAGAACCCATACTGGTACTCATGAAACTCGATATAGTTCATCACGATCGAGTTTAATGCAGCCGAAATTGCTTTGCGCAAGTGCGACAGAATAGAGATCGGTCGGTAGTTGGATGGTACCGAGATGTCGCCTTTCTTGTATATGGGCGATATACGTGTCTGCCGCAACGTTGATGGTAGATATGCCAACTTGCCACACGCTCGCCACAGCTTGAGAAGCGTGGAAGCGCACAAAGTTGGACTCACCTGTAGCATTTCCGATGCCACGTTATCGCGCCCAATCGATCTTCCCTTCTTTGCATCCTTGATCGATTTTTCCAATGCAATCCGGAACGAGTTCGGAACATCAAATGTGACTGCTTTCACCCCACATTCGGGTGGCTGGTACTCGGCAATAAACTCAGCGTAGTCCTGTGGGTCTAATGGATTTCCACGTTCCAGTGCCCGTGCGCTATGCTGAGATCGTAATTTCATCACCGAGTTGATTCGATTCACTGTTTGAGATGCTGTTTCGTCCTCGGCGGTATCAAGAAATTCGTCCAACAGTTGTCTCTTCTTTGCTCGACAACGACGTTTAATGAATCGGTCAATCACCTTGTACACATTCCACATTTGAATGTTGCTACTTCGTTTCCACCGTTTGTAATATGTAGATCGCACACGACTCAACTGGTCAAGACTAGAATCCCAGAAGAAGCGATAGCGGTCAGGACGCATTGATACGGAAGTGATCCAGGGGCTACTGATTGTGTCCACGAGTTGGCAACATGCATCCTCCAGATCCTCTTCTGAGGTTGCGTGGTCAAAACGAGAAGCCACATTAGGCAAATTGGCTTTGTAATATGTCTGAGCGTCTTCGATTCTGTCCACGTATTTGAGTTGCGCCCTCGAAATCTTCGGTTTTCGAGGTGAGAATTGAGTTGTCATCCAGTCAATGTCGGCAACAACCATGTTGTGATCCGAGACTGCATCCCACGATCCACTGGTTGTTGCCACATTTCGAACAGACACTGGCTTCGATCCCAGTCGTCATGGCGGGCATTCCAATCCCCAGCCAGTAACGTCGGACCCCGGATCAAAGACTTCAATCGCTCCAGGAATCTCTTTATGTCCTCATCTGAAGCGCTCGGACTAAGATATACTCCTATCACATTGAGATCTGGGCGAACTCTCAGTGCCAGGATTTGGTATGCTGCGGTGCCGTACTTGCCCACGACCTTCGTACAAAAGCGCTGATGATGGAAAATCGTGATCCCACCTCTCGGCGCACGACTCCTATACTCCGCTTCCAGCGCCACACTCACATGTGGCAATGCCAACGACACCTCATCGGAGGGACGTTGCCATGTTTCCACAACGCACAGAAAGTCTAAACCTAGTACTTTCCATGCACGGTGGACTTCGGCCTCGCTATGTGCGACACCTCTCACGTTGAAAGTACCAACCCGGATCACAACGCCTCACCATTCTGGTGACCGTTATGTGGAATTGGACCGGTTTGCGTCGTAGTCGACGGCACATTAATGCTCACAGAGAACACATTTCGTACCAATCTGTTCCGACGACGCATTTCGTGGTCATAAGTGGGAGCACCATCGTGGTCCCAATCCGATGACAGACTCTCATTTGGAGTCTGAAGCGGTTCCAATGGGCTCGTTTGGGCCGCTTCCATAGTGATATCTTTCGGATCGGCGGTCACTGCTCCTGTACTTGCAGTGATTGCAGTGGTGTGGTGTGCCAATTCTGGGAGTTGTGGCACGTTATTTTCCGTGTTATGAGCATCATTGTTTGCCCCAGACACCGAAACGACACTTTGTCGAGTGTCGGTGGACAACTCCGACGACTGCGATTGTTGTTCAGTTTCGATGATGTGGGATATCTGCTCAGTGTTCTGCTCGTCTTCTGGTGCATTGGGCTCTTCAGAGTCAGTTGAAATGCTCATAGGCTGTGGACATTCTGTTGCTCCTGCTTCCTCTGAAACAAAGTGGACATTCGTCCGAGGCCCAGTATTGCCGTCTATCGTCCGATTAGTGCGCTGAACCATCGCTGGAACCCTTCTTTCAACGATGGATGCGGTTGACTCTTCGGCGAAACGTACATGAGTTCTCATTTTCGTATGGGCATCGATCGCCGCTACTGTTGTTTGGGAGTCCTCTGCGAACCTAATATGTGTACGCAATGGTGCAAGGCGGTCGATCGGATGGGCAGCTCTGGTATGAGTCCCCTTAGGTACCATCGGACTTGCCTTGGAAGAATCACGGTCGACTTTCCCAGGCTGTTTTGCAGTCGGGTTCACACTTTGGTTCGGTGTACTTGGCTGCTTATTGTGCATCAACTCCTGTGTTACCTTCACTTGGGACGTATACCAATGCTTGGCCCACGCTGACGTTGTGCGAGTTGCTGCAGTCTGCAAGCGATATAGCGCCTGCTCCAGGTTTTTCTGTCGTCGTTCGGCCTTACTCATCATCTTTCGCGATGACATGGCGTTCGAGGTGGCGGCGAAGTTAGGCATGTGCGTGTACCCGGCTGCACGCATTCCTGCAACCAGTTTGTGAGCAACGTCAGTCGCAGTCACGATTTCCAATATCGAACGTCCTATGAAGGACAGAGCGATAACGCAACGGCTCGGAAGTCCACTGCGAAGGTGTCTCATGAGAGGGCGGTAGGGGCCGCGCGGTATGCCACGGAAGTACTGCGCTTCCATTTTCGGGGGCCGAGATTGAGATATCGGCAGTGGTGCATATCCTCCAGACTTGAGGTTGTGAGCCATTTTAGCCATTCGAGTAAGAAACTGAGGTGGTAACTTGTTCAATGACCGAGGCTGGCCCTCTCTAGCAATCTGCGCCCAAGTCTTTACACCAGTATTTGTCCCAGTCCTTGCTTTAGGGACAGTGTTTATCTGCGGTTGTGCTCGTCCAGTGTTGGGCGGAGCCGTGTTAGGTGGCTGTCTGTTAACGGCCGTCTCGACAGATCGTGCTTCAATTTCTAGAGCACGTTGGTTTTGTCTCTGTTGTGGTACCGTGGCATGGTTGCGAGAGGACTGGAGCTGCTGGGTGAGCCGAGCAACGTGATCCTCTAGTGTCTGGCATCTCCTCAAGATCGACTCCCATTGCTGTTTTGGTATCTGTACGACGGCAACAGGTGCGCTAGAGGGTGTGCTGGTGTGGCTGATGGGGTGCTCGGCAACCGGTGAGGGCGTAGGAGCGGATGCGACTGACGCCTGGGAGCTGTTCCTTGGGCTGCTCGGCGCCAGAAATGGTCGAATTATTTCATGGAATCGCGAACCGCCAAAGGAGCGATGGCAGCCTTTGACGGAGCAGCGCACAGTGGGTCCAAACTTAGAGTTACCATTTAGAGTGAATGAATTCTTAGAATGGCAGTTTGGGCACTTGATGAGCGTTCGACACGCTCCAAAGGTGGCCCTCGCCTCGTCCGGGGTGCACACAGGCTGAGGGCCTTTGCGGTCTGGGGTCGGCGAAACTTTCTTCCGAACGGTCTTTGAAAGACCTGGTCTCCAAGATTCGGATTCAGGTTCGCTCTTACCATCAAGTGGGAAGCGAATGCCTTCCATGGTCTCCCCGGCGTCAGCCAAAGGGCTGAAACGGTTCTCAATGTTAGAGGACGTGGTTTGGTGAGAAGTCATTTTTCAATTTTTTTTGAAAATTTTTCTAAAAATTTTTTGTCTTTTTCTTTGGTTTTGATGGCTCTTATGGCTTCTTGATGCACTTTTCACGTGTTCTGCGGTGTTCTACAGATCGCTTCCGGCAAGTAACTGGATCAGAAGTTACAAGCCTCCGGAGCTCATCGGCAAATCGCCGTTTTTGACCCTTCTGGGGCACCCCCCTCAAACGACCCCAAAAACGACGATTTCGCAAAACGTCCAAAAGTTACAAGTATCTTGCAACGTGTCAAAGCCGCCGGCGGTGGGCACATGAATCCAATCATTTGAGACCAAATTGGATCAAAGTTGGAAAGTAACTATATCGACGCTGAGCTATCCGGAGTACCTTGGATTGCACCTGGACAAGTGCAAAACGAGTAAAAAGTAGTTTAAATAGAGTTTAGAAGGTTTCGTGAGAGAAAGTCCAAAAAAAGCGTGCCAACCCATATCGTCCTGAAAGTGAAGCGGAATGCAGATGGGTCGGTTGAGCGCTTCAAGGCTCGTGTTGTTGCTGGTGGAAATCACCAGACTTTTGGTCAGGACTACATGGAGACTTATGCACCAGTTGTGTCTTTCAACCTGGTTCGTATGTTCCTGTACCTTACCCTGTGCCTCCAGATGTTTGTTGCTCAAGTGGACGTGAAGACCGCCTTCTTGAATGGGGAGCTGAAGGAGGATGTTTGGGTCACGTCTCCACGTGGTGTGCCTTGGCTGAAGCCATGCTGTTACAAGTTGGTGAAAGCCATGTACGGACTTAAGCAGGCTCACCTGGCTTGGCATACAAAGTTCAGTCAAGATCTCAAGGACTTAGGATTTGAAGAACTCCCTAGTGCTTCGTGTGTGTTTAGGCGCCGCATTGGGCACAACGCGTACGTATACATCCTTGTTTACGTTGATGACCTCCTGGTTTTCGCACCAACTGCTGCGCAACGTTCGTCACTCTTGGAGGAGCTCAAAGGATTGTACGAACTTCGAGTTCAAGATCGAGTGAGCTTCTACATTGGCGTTGAGTTGACTTGGGCAGCGGATTCTGAGGGTCAACTTACGGGCCTCAAGCTTGGACAGCCCCTTTACATCGAGGGAGTGCTATGCCGATTTGGACTGCACAACGCCAAGCCAGCTCCCAGTCCAATGGTGGAGTCGTTTTTCTCATCACTAGCAGCGGAGGAGGACAAGACTCCGAAGGACGTACAACTATATCAGCAGATGATTGGGTCCTTGCTGTACTTGGCATTGCGCACGCGACTTGATATTCTTGCTCCAGTCCTTATCCTTGCACGATTCCAGAACGCTCCCACAGCATACTGCCACAGAGCTGCGAAGCGAGTACTACGGTACCTGCGTGGGACGGTTGGCCATGGGTTGCTCTACCGACCTGGATCTCTGGACTTGAACGGCTTTGTGGACTCAGACTATGCTGGTGACACTACTGATCGTAAGTCAATGTCCGGATATGTGATCAAACTGGGATCAGCCACTTGCTTCTTCGGTGCGAGAAAGCAAGCATCGATTGCGCTCTCCACTGGAGAAGCGGAGTACTACGCGTTGACCATGGCTGCTCAAGAGGTTATCTGAATATCGCGAGTGCTTCGGGTAAGCGGGTTTGATGTGAACGAGAAGGTCCCCATTCGCTCGGACAATCAATGTGCCATTGATTGGGCTGCTGGTGAGCGATGCCCTTCTGGACGTGCCAAACATATTGACGTGAAGCTTCATTTCACCAGACATATGGTGAAGGACAATGTCATTGCAGTGGACTATGTTCCTAGTGAGCTAAACGATGCTGATATCTTAACCAAACCGCTGAGCCCTGCAAGAATATTTGCAATTATGAAACGAATTGGACTTGCACAGGGACTCGAGGAGGAGTTTTGATGTTGGGACATGGTCGAGTGCCTGTCAGTCCCTCAGGTTGGTCTCGGACTACTTGGAAGCAAAGTTGCAGGGGACGATGGGCACTTTTGGGCACCCTCTTCGCAAAAGCGCATATGCGCCTCTGCTCAACCTCAACGTGAAACGCCAATATGATTGGCTACTGCAAATGTCCTTGTGCAACGTGGTGTCTACAAGTGCCATGGATTGTATGGAGAGTTATGGTGGCATGGGCCAAGTGGAGCTCTGTGATTGGACGAGGCTTAGAGTAGTAGACTAACTATGCAGATAGCGAGGATGTGCGTTTCTAGGCTGGAATGGGCGGTTTTGCATGCAATATGCGATTCTGGGCTGCGCAAGGCGGTTGTAGTGCCGCCATGCAAATTGATGATTTTTTAGATCTGGTTCTGAATCAAAGGACTGGCAATGGATTTGTAGTGTTGATTGATTTAGTTATTTGAAGTTGTTGTACTCTAGTTTGCGCGCGCTTTCCGTGTACAACTGCACACACGTGCAACTTGTAACGACCGCCGTCGTCGCTTGCTGCGACGACGGTGAAGCGCGCACTAGGGTATTTGTAGGTTGCGATCGACGACCCTCGAGTAAACGGGTCGACCCAAGGCCGTCAACCTTCACTTGTTTTACTTTCTCTTTCTTCAATATCCATCTCTACTTACTTCCCTTTCTACCCTACCTGCGTGCGTAACGTTAGCTTCTTCGGCAATCGGGCCAGATTCATCATCGGAGCCACTCGTACTGTCAGAAATGTCATCCACATTTACTTCGTCACCAGGATCATCTGGGTAAGAGCCGTCGGAGTCGGAGCATGGCACAGGCTCAGAACTGTAGTCTGTGTCAGATGCACATTCATCCTCCATAAACTCCTCCAAGTACTCGGCACCAGGGAATGAATTCTCATCAAATGTGACATGACGTGAGTGCATGATGCGCGGTAGACCATCATCATCTCTGACAAGTACATCGAATACACCATGCTCAAGAGTCTGCAAGTACACCCCGTCAAGTGCACGAGACTCGAACTTGGTTCCTTCGATCATCTTCAGTACGAAAGCTGCACATCCAAACACACGGGTGTGCTTCAATGTCGGCCTATTTCCCGTCATCAACGAGTACGGAGTGCTTCCAGTAGTTGAATGTGGAACACGGTTCCGCACAAACTGTACATGTTTCAACGCAAAGACCCACAAACATTCCGGTAGATTGGCCTGAATGAGCATAGCCCGAGCTGCTTCCTCCATAGTGCGATTGATGCGCTCGGCTATGGCGTTGTGTTCCGGAGTGTACGGAGGTGAAAAGGAAGTGTCTTCAAATGCGTTTTCTGGATTATCTTGTAACGCAATGTATTCCTTAGCGCCATCCGAGTGCAGTTTCTTCACCGCCACTCCTCCAAGCTGCTTGAGCTTCTGCGCAACACCATCATACACTTAACTGATTTGGCTGCGGTGTTTCATGAATCCAATGATAACATATCGTGAGTGGTCATCCACGAATGCTGACGCATACTTAAACCTGTCCGGAAACGATGTGGTGAGTGGACCGATGATGTCAGTGTGCACTTTGTCACCAACTGACGATTCACGACTAAATGAACCGGGAAACGGTAGTTTGTGCGCTTTTCCAAGACGGCATGACCGACAGACCTCCTCCATTTTCGCAAGACTTGGCACACCATCTGCATGTTTGTGAACAACTTGCAAGTCTCTGGGGTTCATATGTGCAAGTCTTCGGTGCCATAGCTGTGTCAAAGCAGTCATCGAGGCCTTCAATGCGCAATCCAAATCAACCTGGCTGGAAGTAAGAGCTCGTTCATGAGTGAAATGCGCTACCGGTTCCGGCAAAGTGTACAGTCCGGAACGTTTATCGCGCTTTCCTGACCCAATGTGGAAACCATTGTCATGAATCAGACGAACTTCTGCAGAACGGAAACGTGACTCAATCTGTTTGTCGGCTAAGCAACCTACAGAAACCGAGTTGTACTCCATTGAAGGAACCAGGAGTGCATCACTCAGACGTAAATTCACATTCTCGAAAGGCAGAATCACATCTCCACGCTGAGTTGCAGACACACATGTCTTATCTGCAAGCTGTATAACACGCTCCTTCACATCATGCAGTGTACTGGGAATGAATGCGGAAGCAGAATGGAAGTAGTGCGAGGTCGCTCCACTATCTGCGTAAGTGTCCATGTCTCTTTGAGTGGGTGGTAGAACCGTTGCTTTCTCCATAGACATGCCAGCTATTTCGATCTTGGACGATTTGCCAGATGATTTTGAAGAGGTCTTCGGCTTATCTTTTGACTTCAATGTAAGCTTGTCCAGGATAATCTTCGGTAAATGGTTGTTCGGATTGTCTGGGTTCATGTAGCATCGGTCCTGACTGTGTCCATCACGATCACAAAAATCGCAGTGATGACCATTGGTGCTACCAGCTGCCAGTGCACGATTAGTAGGAGCATCATCAGATTCATTTCCATCTCGATGATTTGCACTTGCAGAGGTACCAGACTGCCTTCCAGAATCTTTTCCTTTATTCTTCTTGCGACTGCGACTACGTCCAGAAGTTATATGACGTGCATTGTACTCATCGATAAGTGTGGTAGCAACATAATCCCAAGTCAGTTCGGATATTTCCTTGGTGCGCAACGCCACAGCGGTAGACTCCAAAGAACTTTGCGGATCAATAGAAGCCAAAAGCATAGGAGCCTTATGCGATTCCGGAATAGCTTTTTCTTTTTTTTTTTCTCAATCAATTGCTTTTTATTTATAGTGTTCCCAATGTCCCATGAAGAGCAGCAGGGTAACACTGTCAAGGTGTAAACTAACTTGGTCAATTACGAACCAACGCAATCATTCTTACTACTTATAGCACAGATTTACAACTGTGCTTCTTCCAATACATCTAGTATTTCGGTCGCCTCCTGTCTCTCTCCAGGTGACCAATCTTCCATTCCGAGTAGTACCTTCAGTCTTCCGTACTTCCAGTACTCGTGCCCAAGTACATCACGTGCCTCCATTGTGTTCGCTGGGAACTCATTGAAGTACCATCGGATACCCATCATTCGGTGCGAAACTTTGCGCAACCGAAGAACGGGTGGGTATTTTCCATTCGCAGCACACGGGATTTTGCGAACGCGTCTTGCCGAGGCAAGTTTCCACTCCACATCCCGTATTCTTCCTATTCCTTTTGTACACACATTATCAATTTCAGCTCGTAGTGCTGAAATTGAAGGATGTGCATTATACAGCGACAGCTGCCGACATGCCCGGTTCACCTTCAACTGTCGCGATCTGTGTTCCAATTCAAGGTTCAATGCCGTCTCACGACACGATTGATAATGCCGTAGACGTTTGGAGGCGAGCACAATTCGTCGCAGAGCCGCAGACTCTAAACGACAAAGTGCACGCATCATCGGCATGTTCCAAACCGAGATGCCATTTTTCCAAGAATCAGTTTGAAGAACGTTGCTTCAAGCTTGACTATCGCCATTTCCAAATGAGGCGTGAGCGGTACAAGATGCAACGCATATTCGTAAATCGACCTCACGAATGCGCGGTACAAACTCACACAGCTGCGCGTATCAAATCCATTCCGGTGCAGACCAGCACCGGCTAGGCTTCCCAATCGAGGTTGAGCATTTTGTACGCGTTCCATGTGCTTGTCGGTTGTTACTCCATTGGTGTTTAGAGACACCCCCAGATATACTGCACTACGTACCACGCTCAGCTTATCACCAGCAAGTGTGAATATTGCAGACTGATTTTGGTCTGCAGGCAGTTGCAGTACTATCGACTTGCCGTTTGCAGTGTTCCACGGCATTTGCATTTCTTTGCCCCAACTACTGCATATGTCTAGCAGTAGTTGCAGCCCGCTATCAGTCTTCGCCATCAGAATCACATCGTCGGCAAATGCACTTGCACCTCGATCCGACACATGATATGGCACCTCCTGCACTCGATATAGCATGGAATCAATATACATGTTGAACAATGTACAGCTGAATGGGTCACCTTGAGGCACTCCAAGAGTCATTTGTACTTGTTCATCTTTCCAATTTCCATTTATGAAAGCGTTGACTGGTTGCAGCAGCAAAGTAGTCATTGCCGCATGCTTCGGTTGTAGCCTGGATGCGCACACTTGCGACAATAGTTTTCGGTTAACTTTGTCGTACGCCTTCGTTAGATCCAGTACTGCCACACGCGAGTGGCCGTTTGTGATGATGTTACTCACCTCCACAATCGACTGTTCTGTTCCATTGTACTTTGAGAACCCATACTGGTACTCATGAAACTCGATATAGTTCATCACGATCGAGTTTAATGCAGCCGAAATTGCTTTGCGCAAGTGCGACAGAATAGAGATCGGTCGGTAGTTGGATGGTACCTTTCAAAAAAGGTCAAATATGGACAAAGTGTGTCAACTTTTAAATATCTTGTAAACCGCTTGATTTCGGCCGTTCAAAGTGTGCGCAATCGATTGCGCGTCGTCTCTACCGTCTAGCAGCAATCCAACGTTCTTGTCGCACTTCTTCTTGACGCGCAAGGGCCTCCGCGGCAATCATGGCGCTTTACCTTCAACACGAACAGCGCGGCTTAATTGTGGACATAGCTAAAACCCGACAGCAGAGCCAACAACTTCGCTCAACAGCTCCGCACAAAGCTCTCGAGTAGCATTAAGAGTTTGTCGTTTTGCCGCTGTCACTTTGCGTCCTTGTTTCTTCATCATTTGACGACCACCTCGAATAGAATCCTTTGCAATACGGGTCACAAACTGGATACGCTGTTTCTCTACTCGCTTCCTGTGCAGCTCTGTCTGTCTTTGCTCTATAGCTTTTTGCCTCTCCTGTTCTTTCTGGATCTTTTCCATCCGCTTTAACTCTGCAGCCTCCCTCGCCTCCTGTGCCTTCTGTCTTTTTTTGTGAAGCGCTTTTTCTTTCTCAGCCAGCATTTTGGCTACAGTCTTGTGCTCAGCCGGAGCACCACAGTCCAATTGAACCGACTTGGGCTGCTTGTGCTGCAGTTCTTCTTCTTTCTCTTTAACAGATTTAACAGGAGCAATGGCGCCCATAATGATCCTGTAAGCCGTCGTAGCATTCTGCATAAGGACTGCCAAATGTTTTGCTTTCACTTCAGAACTTGTATGGGCAGATAGTATTGCACTAGCTTTTGTAACAACATGTGCGTCTGTGTGACGCTTTCGAACAGATGGGAGTCTTGTGGCTACCGTCGTAGGAATAAATGTTTCCACATGGCTCTCAGCAGCTTCCACCGTTTTGAACTGGTCAGGAAAGGAGACGTTGAATGGATATATCCCTGTGTCCGCAAATGAGTTCTTGATGTTCATCACTGTTATGGAACAATGTGCATAAGCTGCACATACAAGATTGAACTGTGGAGTTCGTGTGTCTGGAATGACGGCTTTGTGAAACTGGTCTCTGATGAATCGCATTGATTGCTTGAAGGTCTTGTTTATCCTTCTGTCACAAGGTTGCAGAAAATGGGACGTGTTCGCTGGCTTCACAACTGGCAAACAGTTGTTTTGTTCGCATTCTTCCACCCAGCCAAATCCTTTTCGCGAAGAATGCCCGTCTAGAGTGAGAAGATATGACTGGTCTTCTGGCACATGTTTTCTTACAAATTTGTTAACATGTTTCACAAAAGCGTGCAGTGTTTCACGATCCATCGAGCCGTTCTCTGTGACCTTAATAACCGAACCTTCTGGAAGCCAATCCGGCTTACAATATCTTTGGCATACTGGCGGGCTGTCTTCGTATGCCTCTGAAAGCGGTTGCAGCCATCCCGACATCGCCACTTTTGCTGCGATAATGTAGAAGGGTGGCGCTTTTAGTCCAGAAGCTGAACAAACTATGACGGCTGTCAAATGTCGGTTGATGCCATTTACTTTTTGCTGCACTCGACAGCCTCCGTGCTTGGATTTGGTAGGTCCATATGCTTTCACAGCCTTTCCCCAAGTTGCATCAACTGACGTTTCGTCCATGTTCCATATGCGATTAGGGTCTTGCAGTAGTCCTTCGTGTTGCGTATCAAGCCTTTGTAACACATCGAAAAATGTCTTTACGTGTGCGTAATTCTCTCCTTTAAGCTTAGCGTTATCTTTGGGATAGAACTTTCTATAACAAAGTTGTTCACTGTGCCGACTGCGAAAGGATCTCACAGCATCATTTGAGGGTATGCCGGACTTCCATCCTTTCCTACCATCAGAGGCAACACATGACATAACATGCTTCAGTGTGTCATTATCAACTGCAAACCCTCGCTCGGCAGCTTCGTTCACGCGAACAACGATCATCTTCTCTTCGTCTTCTGTAAGTACTGGGCGTCTCCCGACTCGAGACGAAAACTTATTACTGCCTTGCAGTTCTAGTTCCAGATGATTGTTGGCCTTAACAAGTTGTTTTAGCTGGTTGACGGTGGATTTGCTCAGGTTTGTGTGCTGGGCAACAGCGCGAAGGGGGAGGGTTGGTTTTTTCTGTAGCATTCGGATTGCTTTTGCTTTTTGCTGACATCGCTCCTCAGCGATCATTCGACGCTTTCGTACTCTCAATGCCTGCTTACGAACTGAGAAGGCCATGTCGAAGACGAAAACAAGCGATATAGGAGCAAAACGAGGAAAAACGCCCGTGTAGTCGGCCGACAATACCATAGTTACTGCTGTTTTTATGGGAACCACTACAAAGAGAATATCATTGCTGCCGTTCTAGTTTGAATATGGCGCCATTTCTTGTATCGATGGCTTCGTCTTGTTGAGCTGATGCTCGAGAGAGCCTGTGATGGGGAGTCAGAGGCGCCCGCTTCGAGATTCGGGGCAAAGAACGTTTTTGTCCATAATTAACCGTTTTCCAGAATTAACCTTTTATGGACGGTACCGAGATGTCGCCTTTCTTGTATATGGGCGATATACGTGTCTGCCGCAACGTTGATGGTAGATATGCCAACTTGCCACACGCTCGCCACAGCTTGAGAAGCGTGGAAGCGCACAAAGTTGGACTCACCTGTAGCATTTCCGATGCCACGTTATCGCGCCCAATCGATCTTCCCTTCTTTGCATCCTTGATCGATTTTTCCAATGCAATCCGGAACGAGTTCGGAACATCAAATGTGACTGCTTTCACCCCACATTCGGGTGGCTGGTACTCGGCAATAAACTCAGCGTAGTCCTGTGGGTCTAATGGATTTCCACGTTCCAGTGCCCGTGCGCTATGCTGAGATCGTAATTTCATCACCGAGTTGATTCGATTCACTGTTTGAGATGCTGTTTCGTCCTCGGCGGTATCAAGAAATTCGTCCAACAGTTGTCTCTTCTTTGCTCGACAACGACGTTTAATGAATCGGTCAATCACCTTGTACACATTCCACATTTGAATGTTGCTACTTCGTTTCCACCGTTTGTAATATGTAGATCGCACACGACTCAACTGGTCAAGACTAGAATCCCAGAAGAAGCGATAGCGGTCAGGACGCATTGATACGGAAGTGATCCAGGGGCTACTGATTGTGTCCACGAGTTGGCAACATGCATCCTCCAGATCCTCTTCTGAGGTTGCGTGGTCAAAACGAGAAGCCACATTAGGCAAATTGGCTTTGTAATATGTCTGAGCGTCTTCGATTCTGTCCACGTATTTGAGTTGCGCCCTCGAAATCTTCGGTTTTCGAGGTGAGAATTGAGTTGTCATCCAGTCAATGTCGGCAACAACCATGTTGTGATCCGAGACTGCATCCCACGATCCACTGGTTGTTGCCACATTTCGAAACAGACACTGGCTTCGATCCCAGTCGTCATGGCGGGCATTCCAATCCCCAGCCAGTAACGTCGGACCCCGGATCAAAGACTTCAATCGCTCCAGGAATCTCTTTATGTCCTCATCTGAAGCGCTCGGACTAAGATATACTCCTATCACATTGAGATCTGGGCGAACTCTCAGTGCCAGGATTTGGTATGCTGCGGTGCCGTACTTGCCCACGACCTTCGTACAAAAGCGCTGATGATGGAAAATCGTGATCCCACCTCTCGGCGCACGACTCCTATACTCCGCTTCCAGCGCCACACTCACATGTGGCAATGCCAACGACACCTCATCGGAGGGACGTTGCCATGTTTCCACAACGCACAGAAAGTCTAAACCTAGTACTTTCCATGCACGGTGGACTTCGGCCTCGCTATGTGCGACACCTCTCACGTTGAAAGTACCAACCCGGATCACAACGCCTCACCATTCTGGTGACCGTTATGTGGAATTGGACCGGTTTGCGTCGTAGTCGACGGCACATTAATGCTCACAGAGAACACATTTCGTACCAATCTGTTCCGACGACGCATTTCGTGGTCATAAGTGGGAGCACCATCGTGGTCCCAATCCGATGACAGACTCTCATTTGGAGTCTGAAGCGGTTCCAATGGGCTCGTTTGGGCCGCTTCCATAGTGATATCTTTCGGATCGGCGGTCACTGCTCCTGTACTTGCAGTGATTGCAGTGGTGTGGTGTGCCAATTCTGGGAGTTGTGGCACGTTATTTTCCGTGTTATGAGCATCATTGTTTGCCCCAGACACCGAAACGACACTTTGTCGAGTGTCGGTGGACAACTCCGACGACTGCGATTGTTGTTCAGTTTCGATGATGTGGGATATCTGCTCAGTGTTCTGCTCGTCTTCTGGTGCATTGGGCTCTTCAGAGTCAGTTGAAATGCTCATAGGCTGTGGACATTCTGTTGCTCCTGCTTCCTCTGAAACAAAGTGGACATTCGTCCGAGGCCCAGTATTGCCGTCTATCGTCCGATTAGTGCGCTGAACCATCGCTGGAACCCTTCTTTCAACGATGGATGCGGTTGACTCTTCGGCGAAACGTACATGAGTTCTCATTTTCGTATGGGCATCGATCGCCGCTACTGTTGTTTGGGAGTCCTCTGCGAACCTAATATGTGTACGCAATGGTGCAAGGCGGTCGATCGGATGGGCAGCTCTGGTATGAGTCCCCTTAGGTACCATCGGACTTGCCTTGGAAGAATCACGGTCGACTTTCCCAGGCTGTTTTGCAGTCGGGTTCACACTTTGGTTCGGTGTACTTGGCTGCTTATTGTGCATCAACTCCTGTGTTACCTTCACTTGGGACGTATACCAATGCTTGGCCCACGCTGACGTTGTGCGAGTTGCTGCAGTCTGCAAGCGATATAGCGCCTGCTCCAGGTTTTTCTGTCGTCGTTCGGCCTTACTCATCATCTTTCGCGATGACATGGCGTTCGAGGTGGCGGCGAAGTTAGGCATGTGCGTGTACCCGGCTGCACGCATTCCTGCAACCAGTTTGTGAGCAACGTCAGTCGCAGTCACGATTTCCAATATCGAACGTCCTATGAAGGACAGAGCGATAACGCAACGGCTCGGAAGTCCACTGCGAAGGTGTCTCATGAGAGGGCGGTAGGGGCCGCGCGGTATGCCACGGAAGTACTGCGCTTCCATTTTCGGGGGCCGAGATTGAGATATCGGCAGTGGTGCATATCCTCCAGACTTGAGGTTGTGAGCCATTTTAGCCATTCGAGTAAGAAACTGAGGTGGTAACTTGTTCAATGACCGAGGCTGGCCCTCTCTAGCAATCTGCGCCCAAGTCTTTACACCAGTATTTGTCCCAGTCCTTGCTTCAGGGACAGTGTTTATCTGCGGTTGTGCTCGTCCAGTGTTGGGCGGAGCCGTGTTAGGTGGCTGTCTGTTAACGGCCGTCTCGACAGATCGTGCTTCAATTTCTAGAGCACGTGGGTTTTGTCTCTGTTGTGGTACCGTGGCATGGTTGCGAGAGGACTGGAGCTGCTGGGTGAGCCGAGCAACTTGAAAACTGCGCACGGGCGGACAGAGAGTGGCGCGTACAAACACCTTACCGCCAGAGTGCGTAATCCTCACCGCGCTTGCCATGGAAGCGGGGAATCTTCACACCAGAGTTGGTTTCAGATTCCTTTTCCGAGTCTGACATTGTGAAAGACTCGTTCCGAATACAACCAGATCCAGGAAACCAAGTAGAAAACAGGAGAGAGAAACAAAAGTAACTTTTGACAAACAACAATATAAGCAGTGTGAGGGACTCAATGCTTATGTTACACAAAGAGGGTAGAGGCTGGAGTGGAGTACTCTCGACACTCAACAGCGAGGGCGCCAGCGGAGAGCGTGTAACGAAGTCTACAACGCTCGTCGGGACGCGTCCCGTACGCGATCACAGGCGGAGTTCGGGTACTCGACGCCTGGAGTATACTCACGGGTGAGACAGAACTCAAACCCGGAAACAAGAAAGAAGAAGAAGAAAGAAGCAGCGGGTCCACTGGCAGGAGTTATCTAGCTCCGGTTACCCTAGAGGTCCGAACCTCTGATCCCTGGTTACTCTCTCCAGGTGAGATGCGATATCTTCTTGACCTACCCTGCTCTGCGCACTTCAGAGCGAGGGGCTTTACAATCCGTACGAGACGTCCCAGGGAGGTTAGTAGCCAAAGATATGCGTTCACCAGTTAGCCCCTGCTAGTCACTTGCGGGAAATCAGCGCGGTCCTTCGCGCTCGCTCGCTCGGTCGCCCAATACGCGTACCTGTCGCAGATAGGAAAACTTCTTTGAATCCAAGAGAAAAATTAGAAGAGCGTGACGTCTGCGAATAGTCGACGCTCTGGGCCCATAACCTTACGCAACGAACGCAGGTTAGAGAAGGAAAGGGGAAAGTAGTGAAGAAGATGAGTAAGACAAACAAAGGGGGTAGGCCACCTTCTTCCCGAGTTTAGTGATCGGGCAGCGATCGCAACCTACAAATACTCTAGCGCGCGCCGCCGCCGTCGCAGCCAGCGACATAACTGCACACGTTGTGAAAGTGTACACTTTGACAGCAAAAGCGCGCGCAAAACACAATACGAATTCAAACAACTAAATCAAATCATGCCAAATCCAATGCCAACTCCATGATCCATATCTTGCTCTAAAAAATTGACAATTTCGGTCTGGCACAGCCAACACCCTCGCGCAGCTCAGAATCACACATTCGCTCCAAAACCCTTCATAGTAGCCCAGAATCGCATACATTGCACAACCCCTCACAATGGCCTATAATAACAGATACTCCGCTAACGCATAACTGGCCACCACCTATAGGCTGCAGCCAATCACAGCGTACCACTTGTTCCATCTGCCCTTCTCGCTCCATACAACACGTTCCACTTGTGCAAACCACGTTGCATGTATCCATTTGCAGTAGCCAATCATATTGCAGTATCACGTTCGGTTCGCGGAGACACGCATATGCGCTTTTCTCATGAGGGTGCCCAAAAGTGCCCATGCTCCCCTGCAACTTTGTATTCCAAGTACTTGGAGCACCTCTGAGGGACTGACAGGCACTCGACCACATCCATACATCAACAATTTGTGACGTCGATTTACGAATATGCGTTGCATCTTGTACCGCTCACACCACGTTTGGAAATGGCGATAGTGAAGCTTGAAGCAACGTTCTTCAAACTGATTCTTGGAAAAACGGCATCTCGGTTTGCAACATATCGGGTGCCGATGATGCGTGAACTTTGTCGTTTAGAGTCTGCGGCTCTGCAACGAATTGTGCTCGCCCCCAAACGTTTACGGCAGTATCAATCATGTCGTGAAAAACATTGAATCTTGAATTGGAACACAGATCGCAACAGTTGAAGGTGAACCGAGCATGTCGGCAGCTCGGCAGCTGTCGCTGTATAATGCGCATTCTTCAATTTCGGCACTGCGAGCTGAAATTGATAATGTGTGTACAACGGGAATAGGCAAGACACGGCATGCGGAGTGGGAACTTGGCTCGGCAAGACGCGTTCGCAAAATCCCGTGTGCGGCAAATGGAAAATACCCACCCGTTCTTCGGTTGCGCAAAGTTTCGCACAGAACGATGGGTATCCGATGGTACTTCAATGAGTTCCCAGCGAACCCATTGGGGGCACGTGATGTACTTGGACACGAGTACTGGAAGTACGGAAGACTGAAAGTACTACTCGGAATGGAAGATTGGTCACCTGGAGAGAGGCAGGAGGCGACCGAAATACTAGAGTTACTGGAGGAAGCACAATTGTTAATCTGTGCTATAAGTAGTAAGAATGAATGCGTTGGTTCGTAATAGACCAAGTTAGTTCACACCATGACAGTGTTACCCTGCTGCTCTTCATGGGATATTGGGAACACAATAAATAAAACAGCAATTGATTGAAAAAAAAGAAACTTGTGGACATAATCTGTAGCCCCTGGATAACTTCCGTATTGTTGACGTATGGATGTGGTCGAGTGCCTCTCAGAACTCTGCAAGACAAAGTTGCAGCGGAGCATGGGCACTTTTGGGACCTGGTTCAGCAAAAGCGCATATGCGTGTTGTTTGTGAACCCAACGTGAACTTGCAATGTTATTGGCTCCTGCAAATGGCGACATGCAACATGGTGGGCACAACTGGACGGTTCTGTGTGGAGTAATAGGTGCTGAAGATACAAGTGTTGCGCTGTGATTGGCTGCAGCTCGTGTCTTGTGGCCACTTATGCAATAGCAGATTATGTGCACATATGGGCCCTGTAGGGCGGTTTGGAGCAGATATGCGTTTGCATGCTATTCTAAGGGGTTTAACACAGAATATGCGATTCTGTGCTGCGATGAGGGGTTGGCAGCGCCAGGCCGAAATTAGTGATTTTTTGGATCTGATTGTTTGAAGGAAGCACGTGGCTTTAGATCTGGCGCTGTTTGGATTAGTCGAATGTTTGAATTAGATGTTTTGAATTCGTATTATGTTTGCGCGCGCTTCCGTTGTACAAGTGTACACTTTGAAAACGTGTGCCGTGATGTCGCATGCTGCGACGGCGGCGGATGCGCCGGCGACGAAGCAAGCTAGGGTATTTGTAGGTTCCCATCACTATCGGTTGAGTAAACTCGGGAAAAAGGTGGCCTACCCCTTTCACTTTTTCTCCTTTTAATTTTCTTCTCTATTGTCTTTCTTCTTACGTCTCTCTAACCTGCGTTTACATTATCACGTATCAATGCGTCCTGACCGATATCGCTTCTTCTGGGATTCTAGCCTTGACCAGTTGAGTCGTGTGCGATCTACCTATTACAAACCGTGGAAACGAAGTGGCAACATTCAAATGTGGAATGTGTACAAGGTGATTGACCGATTCATTAAACGTCGTTGTCGGGCAAAGAAGAGACAACTGTTGGACGAATTTCTTGACAACGCCGAGGACGAGACAGCATCTCAAACAGTGAATCGAATCAACTCGGTGATGAAATTACGATCTCAACATAGCGCACGGGCACTTGAACGTGGAAACCCATTAGACCCTCAGGACTATGCTGAGTTTATTGCCGAGTATCAGCCACCAGAATGTGGGGTGAAAGCACTCACATTTGACGTCCCGGACTCGTTCCAGATTACATTGGAAAAGTCGATCAAGGATGCAAAGAAGGGGAGATGATTGGCCGCGATAACGTGGCGTCGAAAATGCTACAGGTCAGTCCAACTTTGTGCACGTCCACGCTTCTGAAGCTGTGGCGGGCGTGCTGCAGGTTGGCATATATACCTTTAGCGTTGCGGCAGGCACGTATATCGCCCATATACAAGAAAGGCGACATCTCGGTACCATCCAACTACCGACCGATCTCTATTCTGTCGCACTTGCGGAAAGCAATTTCGGCTGCATTAAACTCGATTGTGGTGAACTATATTGAGTTTCATGAGTATCAGTATGGGTTCTCAAAGTACAATGGCACGGAACAGGCGATTGTAGAAGTGAGTAACATCATCACAAATGGCCACTCGCGTGTGGCAGTACTGGCTCTAACGAAGGCGTACGACAAAGTCAACCGAAAACTATTGTCGCAAGTGTGCGCAGCGAGGTTACAACCGAAGCATGCGGCAATGACTACTTTGCTGCTGCAACCAGTCAACGCTTTCATAAATGGAAATTGGAAAGATGAGCAAGTACAAATGACTCTTGGAGTGCCTCAAGGTGACCCATTCAGCTGTACATTGTTCAACATGTATATTGATTCCATGCTGTATCGAGTGCAGGAGGTGCCATATCATGTGTCGGATCGAGGTGCAAGTGCATTTGCCGACGATGTGATTCTGATGGCGAGGACCGATAGCGGGCTGCAACAACTGCTAGACATATGCAGTAGTTGGGGCAAAGAAATGCAAATGCCGTGGAACACTGCAAACGGCAAGTCGATAGTACTGCAACTGCCTGCAGACCAAAATCAGTCTGCAATATTCACACTTGCTGGTGAAAAGCTGAGCGTGGTACGTAGTGCAGTATATCTGGGGGTGTCTCTAAACACCAATGGAGTAACAACCGACAAGCACATGGAACGCGTACAAAATGCTCAACGTCGATTGGGAAGCCTAGCCGGTGCTGGTCTGCACCGGAATGGATTTGACACGCGCAGCTGTGTGAGTTTGTACCGCGCATTCGTGAGGTCGATTTAAGAATATGCGTTGCATCTTGTACCGCTCACACCACGTTTGGAAATGGCGATAGTCAAGCTTGAAGCAACGTTCTTCAAACTGATTCTTGGAAAAGTTCTCGGATCGAGGTGCAAGTGCATTTGCCGACGATGTGATTCTGATGGCGAAGACCGATAGCGGGCTGCAACTACTGCTAGACATATGCAGTAGTTGGGGCAAAGAAATGCAAATGCCGTGGAACACTGCAAACGGCAAGTCCATGGTACCGCAACTGCCTGCAGACCAAAATCAGTCTGCAATATTCACACTTTCTGGTGATTAGCTGAGCGTGGTACGTAATGCAGTATATCTGGGGGTGTCTCTAAACACCAATGGAGTAACAGCCGACAAGCACATGGAACGCGTACAAAATGCTCAACGTCGATTGGGAAGCCTAGCCGGTGCTGGTCTGCACCGGAATGGATTTGATACGCGCAGCTGTGTGAGTTTGTACCGCGCATTCGTGAGGTCGATTTACGAATATGCGTTGCATCTTGTACCGCTCACACCACGTTTGGAAATGGCGATAGTCAAGCTTGAAGCAACGTTCTTCAAACTGATTCTTGGAAAAACGGCATCTCGGTTTGCAACATATCGGGTGCCGATGATGCGTGACTTTGTCGTTTAGAGTCTGCGGCTCTGCGACGAATTGTGCTCGCCTCCAAACGTCTACGGCATTATCAATCGTGTCGTGAGACGGCATTGAACCTTGAATTGGAACACAGATCGCGACAGTTGAAGGTGAACCGGGCATGTCGGCAGCTGTCGCTGTATAATGCGCATCCTTCAATTTCGGCACTGCGAGCGGAAATTGATAATGTGTGTGCACCGGGAATAGGCAGGACACCGGATGCGGAGTGGAAACTTGTAGTACTTTCAGTCTTCCGTACTTCCAGTACTCGTGTCCAAGTACATCACGTGCCCCCAATGGGTTCGCTGGGAACTCATTGAAGTACCATCGGATACCCATCATTCGGTGCGACACTTTGCGCAACCGAAGAACGGGTGGGTATTTTCCATTTGCCGCACACGGGATTTTGCGAACGCGTCTTGCCGAAGCAAGCTTCCACTCCACATCCCGTGTCCTGCCTATTCCCGTTGTACACAAATTATCAATTTCCGCTCGCAGTGCTGAAATTGAAGGATGTGGATTTTACAGCGACAGCTGCCGACATGCTCGGTTCACCTTCAACTGTTGCGATCTGTGTTCCAATTCAAGGTTCAATGCTTTTTCACAACACGATTGATAGTGCCGTAGACGTTTGGAGACGACCACAACTCGTCGCAGAGCCGCAGACTCTAAACGACAAAGTGCACGCATCATCGGCCCCCGATATGTTGCAAACCGAGATGCCGTTTTTCCAAGAATCAGTTTGAAGAACGTTGCTTCAAGCTTCACTATCGCCATTTCCAAATGTGGTGTGATCGGTACAAGATGCAACGCATATTCCTAAATCGACCTCACGAATGCGCGGTACAAACTCACACAGCTGCGCGTATCAAATCCATTCCGGTGCAGACCAGCACCGGCTAGGCTTCCCAATCGACGTTGAGCATTCTGTACCCGTTCCATGTGCTCGTCGGCTGTTACTCCATTGGTGTTTAGAGACACCCCCAGATATACTGCACTACGTACCACGCTCAGCTCATCACCAGCAAGTGTGAATATTGTGTTGGATGTTATGCTGTCACTGACATCAAGCTGTTCACATGTGACAAGTCTAAAATGGTACCTTGGTATATGAAACTATGACTGATGTCGTTCTGTACGCTCCACTGTGTTGGATGGTGGAAGAGCCACCATTGGATGAACGTGTCAGATGTGGTGCTGTGTCGAATATCAAGGTGTTCGGATGGGTTCGTTCAGACAGACTGTACACCAGGACACGTTGTCTAGAGTGGTCGAGGTGCACAGTGTGCACATGTAGCAATGTGGATACTTGGTGCATGGTGCACGAGTGTTGACACTGTTGAGTGGTTGACATCATGTTCGGGTAGTGCTGCATGCACATGTATGTATCTGGATGCATGGAACTTGTTGGCTGTCTTTGGTTCACGTCATATGGTTTACAGGTGCTTGTTGCTTACGTGTGACTTGGTGAGCCTAGACATACACATTATGGCGTCGTGTACTGATTACAGGTTGCAGGCAACAAGTGCGAGTGTTTGTGTATGGATGGTCGTCGTCTGGTCATTATGGTGCGCTGTCGTATTGTGTGTATGCACTGTCATGGATGCGCATGGTTGTACATTGTTGTACATTGTTGTACATTGTTGTGCAATATTGTACGGAATTGTTTTGCACTGCTGTGCACTGCTGTGCACTGTTGTGCCTTGTTACTTGTAAGCAGTCATGAATTGTGGCAGCGTTACCATGTCATGTTAGAAGATGATTGGTAGTATTGAGTGTCCCTGCTTAGTAGCTTAGGTTTTACTCAGAGTTGGAGTTGTTCGGTGGTGCGACGAAGAAGTGCTATATAAGTTGTGAGCTAAGCACCTCCAAGTAAATCCCAGTCAGACCTGGCGAACTTCCCTTGCCTCCCCACAACTTTCCCTTCCAGATATAACCTCCATCACCCTCGAAATCTTCGGTTTCCGTGGTGAGAATTGAGTTGTCATCCAGTCAATGTGTGCAGCAACCATATGGTGATCCGAGACCGCATCCCACGATTCACTTGCTGTTGCTACATTTCGAACAGACACTCGCTTCGAGATGAAGAAATCCACTACACTCGAACCATTTGGGGTGCGTAACGTTGGCGTCAACTCGGATGGAGCCCTCAGCAAAAGGTCCCATTTGCGAATCCACGCTCGGAGGCGACGACTTATGAGAGAAAGTGGACTTAATGCACCATTGCTGGAAACTGTGCGTTTTATCTGTTCCAATACTATGGCGTACTCTCCAACTGTGCGAGGCGAAAACGGAATGACGTGGTGTTCCCAGAGAGATCACACCAGAAATCTGACTGCGTTCGAGAGCTTGGCATTCGAAGAAACACGAAAAGTTTTCTTCTCTCCTCTCCATTTGTTTGCAACAGTAGACGATGACCTGTATGGAACAAGGGCAAAGGACAATCAGGTCAAGACATTGAGTAGCCGCAAAGCCGACCGCGAATGCCACGCAGCCGATGTGATAGCAGATGCTCTCTTTCGTGTGGTATTAGGTGTAAGGTTCAAACGGCGTGGAGAATCGGCTGTAGACGGAGTTCGGAAGCTTCTAGACACGCTCATTGAAGGCAGAGGGGAGCAGTCCTTGCGCGGTATGGTGACAACTGCTGACAGGGGGTATGGAAAGCAGGCAATTCTACAGCTTCTTAAGGAAAGGGGTATCAGCTCTATTTTTGTCATGCCGCAACACCTTATCAAGTGCCATCCATTCGTCGGTGCTTCTTTCTTGCGATCTAGCAGAGCGGATGATGTCGAATTAGATGAAGAATATTCCGAATCCAATGGAGATTGGCCATTGGATACTGATGACAGTGTGCCATCGAGAGGAACCATGGAAACGAAACACCGTTCGTGATTGATGACTCGCCCGCGACAGGTTCAGCTGCATACTACGCACGTTCGAAAACGACGAGAGGGCAGAGACCAATACAAGCAGTTGCAGTACGGGAGCATGGCACAGACAAGTTTGCTAACATTCTTCGCTTCCTGTACGACGTGCCAGAGAGCATGTCCGCATCGATGAGGTGCTGGATAGCAGTACCACGACAGATACCGATTGATTCACAACTTTTCATGCCATCCAGGGCACACAGTATTCTCGCTGGTCCAACAGAGAAGTGGTTTGAATTTGCATGCACTGCCCTAACAAAAGCCCAAAGGTGTGCAGACTGGTTTGTCCTTAGACAATTCCGAGTAACAGGAACCCTTGCTGGGGCCGTTTTGCTACAGGATGAAGACGTCAGAGAACTACTACATCTGGAGCAAAGAGAAGAAGGATGTACTTTACACCACACAGACTGGATGAACAAATTTGCAGCATCCTGGTTCAGCCAGAAGTGTTGGATGTTGACCTAGTGCTGTCACTGAAACCAAAAGTGCAGGGGAGCATGGGCTGTTTTGGAGGGTGCTGCTGGAAAAGCGCATATGCGCGTTTGTGCAAACTCAACGTGAAACTGGTAACGTTACGCACGCAGGTAGGGTAGAAAGGGAAGTAAGTAGAGATGGATATTGAAGAAAGAGAAAGTAAAACAAGTGAAGGTTGACGGCCTTGGGTCGACCCGTTTACTCGAGGGTCGTCGATCGCAACCTACAAATACCCTAGTGCGCGCTTCAGTGTCGTCGCAGCAAGCGACGACGGCGGTCGTTACAAGTTGCACGTGTGTGCAGTTGTACACGGAAAGCGCGCGCAAACTAGAGTACAACAATTTCAAATAACTAAATCAATCAACACTACAAATCCATTGCCAGTCCTTTGATTCAGAACCAGATCTAAAAAATCATCAATTTGCCTGGCGGCACTACAACCGCCTTGCGCAGCCCAGAATCGCAAATTGCATGCAAAACCGCCCATTCCAGCCTATAAACGCACATCCTCGCTATCTGCATAGTTAGTCTACTACTCTAAGCCTCGTCCAATCACAGAGCTCCACTTGGCCCATGCCACCATAACTCTCCATACAATCCATGGCACTTGTAGACACCACGTTGCACAAGGACATTTGCAGTAGCCAATCATATTGCCGTTTCACGTTGGGGTTGAGCAGAGGCGCATATGCGCTTTTGCGAAGAGGGTGCCCAAAAGTGCCCATCGTCCCCTGCAACTTTGCTTCCAAGTAGTCCGAGACCAACCTGAGGGACTGACAGGCACTCGACCATGTCCCAACCTCAACAACTGGCTTCTGATTGGCTACTGCAAATGTGCACATGCAACGTACTGTGTACAAGTGTTATGGCATTACTGGGTTGTTCTGGGCTACACGTGTGTAGCTAGCACAGATGGTATGCTGGACAGTATGCACAGTTATGTACGTGGACATGTTGAACACATTGATGCAACTTGGTGCACTATGGTGATGAGTCAGGTACAGTCATGAGGATTACACGAACACTGTGGTAACATGTTGTGGAACTTATTGCATTGGGTGAATTTGTGGTTACGTGGTGCTTGGTGAGCTGGAGCATACACATATTGGTGTGGTGTACAGAATACAGTGTATTAGCACAATGTGAATTTGTGCATGGTCATCGTTATGTGTAGGCACGTAACTTGTTGAGTAGGCACGTAACTTGTTGTGCACTGTTGTGCACTGTTGTGCCTTGTTAGTTGTAAGCTGTCATGAAGTGTGGCAGTGTTACCATGTTATGTTAGATGATGATTGGTAGTATTGAGTGTCCCCGCTTGGTGGCTTAGGTTTTACTCCAAGTGGAAGTGAGCGGTAGTGCGACGACGTAGTGCTATATAAGTTGTGACAGAAGCACCTCCAAGTAAATCCTAGCCAGAGCTGGCGAACTTCCTTTGCATATCCCCACCTTCCCTTTTGCATCCACCTTCCCTTCCCAGCTATAACCTCCATCGGGTTATGGGCCCAGCCCCGCTGACCTCTGCCGTTATCGTTCGTCTCTCGCCGCTCTCCCACACCGCCGTTCACCCGTTTCGCTGTTTCTCTATCACCGTCTTCTCGTTGCGTCGGGTGTGTTGACCGTGTTGTTGGTTGGTGTTGGTATTCTTTTTACGGTTTGCGTTCCTCCCTGAGGGCGTTGTGTTGGTAGTGGTTCGACGTTGACTCTTTATCGTGATTGTGTTTGGGTTCTCGTTGTTGCCCTCGTTGTCGATCGCTATCCGATTTGTTTGGTCTCCCTCTATTGTTCTTCTTGTTGGGATCCCCGCGTCGTGTTTGCGGGTTCTGACCCGAGAGGTTGAGACCAGTTTTATCGAAGTCTGGGCACTAGCTTTGTGCTCAGCAGTTGTTGTTGAAGTCCGTGCACTACGTGTGTGCTCGGCATTTTTGGTCATCACTGCATTACCTGTGCGACGAACGGTTGATCCGAGTAATCGGGGACGGAAGCCAGGCGGCTTGAACCAAGGCGGACGTGCTGACTAGCGGGCTCCACCGGTCCTTTTGGGCGGATAACGGTGTTGTACCGCGAGCGCTGAAGCTAACGGGGTGCCGTGGCGTACTGCACTTTGGTTGTGGTGTTTGACTTTTGTTTGTTGAACCTGACTGTGTGTTAGGTGCTTGGACGGCGGTGAAGGCATCCATAAGGAGCTTTTGATCCGTGCAATTGACTCATTGGCTTGTCCAGTGGGCTTTTAGTACGGGGAGGCAACGTATCGAAGGCTGACCTCCCATTGGGATCAGGCCGCTTGTGATCTTCATTGATTGCTCGCTAGAAGCGTACCTTGGGTGTCAAAGTAGCTGCTGTTTCAAGGTCGCGCAAGTTCTTGCAAGAGATCAGAGAGGGTTTTACTTGGTGAAGGCATATCTTTGGCCATTAACCATCCTCTGGACATCTCGTAGAGAGCAACGCGCCTTCTCCTTGAACGCGGGAGAGGGTTGACTGCAGAAGTCGTTTCCTACCCGGACGGTCTCCGGGGGTCAGGGGTCCGACTCTTTAGGGTACCGGGAATAGTATTTCCTGCCAGTGGGCCCGATCATTGAAGTTTTATTTGTTTTTATTGTTGTTGTTGTTGTTGTTGTTGTTGTTTGTTTGCTGTTGTGGTTTGCTGTTGTCCCGTTGTGTCTGCCATTTGTTTTATCTGGGATCGCTCTTAATCTCACTTTGCGGCATAGACTCGTTCACTGGGATCAAGATTGAGAAGTTGGGAGAGGATAACTTCCCTATCTGGAAGGAGAAAGTTCAGCTTGTGCTTGCGCTCAAGGATCTCAAGAATCACCTCACCAGCTCTCCACCCACCGATCCAGAAGAATTGTCCAAGTGGGAAACTCGCGACTCAAAGGCCAGAGCTATCATTGGACTTACGCTCAGTGACGAACATTTGGATCATGTGCGCGATGTGGAGGCTGCTGCCGATGTGTGGAAGGCCATATGCAATGTTTTCCAGAGGAAGACTCTTCTCAACCGAATCAATGCCAGACGTGCTTTTTACACCGCCAAAATGCGTGACGACCAGAAGATGTTGCAATTCATCAATCATGTTCGTCACTTGGTTTCTGATCTCAAGAGCATGGACGTCAAAGTTGAAGAAGAAGACATTGCAATGGCTATCTTATGTGGACTTCCGGAACGTTTCGAGCACCTCATTGTCGCTATCGACACCACGATCGGAGATCGCGAACTCAGTTTGGAGTTCGTGAAGAGTCGTTTGCTGCAAGAAGAGCAGCGAATGAATGATCGTGCCAAGGAGGAATCCGGAAGTGACGCAGCTTTGGTGGGGCGTCAGAGGTCATTGAAGTCAATTATATGTTACTATTGTGGCAAGAAGGGTCATATCCAGAAGAACTGTTACAAGAGACAACGTGATGGGGCTAACAAGAATCAGGTCGATGCTGCTCACCCCAGTGTGAATACCGGGCTCAGCTGTGAGCTTGGTGCGAGTGGCGACGATTCTGACTTTGTATGTCTCATTGCGACAGGTACCGATAAGGCTACTAACAGTGACTGGATTGTTGACTCTGGTGCGACTGCACACATGACGTATGATGACTCAATGTTCCAAACGTATGAGAGCAAGGTGTCCTCTGGCGTGAGTATTGGCAATGATTCCAAACTAGAGTCTGTGGGTCGCGGTAGTGTGGAGCTTGATCTGACTGTGGAAGGCGCCAAACGTAAGTGCAAACTGAAACAGGTGGTGCACGTGCCATCCTTACGGTACCACCTGCTTTCAGTGTCAGCGATCTGTGATCTGGGCTGCAAGGTAGTGTTTGAAAGAGAGAAGGTATGTGTTTACAAAGGGTCAAAAGTGGTTGCCTCCGGGTGCCGTTTTAAAGGCCTGTACTACCTTCGCACTGCAGCAGAACAGCGTACAGATGTAGACAGCGCCCTTGTGTCAGATCTGTCTCTTTGGCATGCTCGAATGGCTCATGTGAATGTGGAAGGCATTAAGCAGATGGCTCGCAATGAGGTTGTATCAGGGCTGAATGTAGATTTGGCACAGAAGCTGGATGTGTGTGGCTCGTGTGTAGTAGGAAAGGCAACCCGTGCTCCGACTCCCAAGCAAGGGGGGGAACGAGCAGAACACGTACTGGACCTTGTCCACTCGGACGTTTCAGGTCCAGTAAGTGTGAAATCCTTGGGAGGCTCGCACTACTTTGTCACATTCATCGACGATCACAGCAGGTATTGCTTCTTGTACATGCTCAAAACCAAAGATGAGGTGTTCCAAATGTTCATGAGGTGGCTCAAGTTTGTGGAAAACCAGACTGGACGAAAGTTGAAAACCATCACCGCACGTGAGAGTGTGCTACGTGCATTGCGCACTGACAACGGTGGTGAGTATCTGTCCAATCGTTTCCGCAAAGAACTCGAGCGCCACGGTATTGAACATAAGCGAACAGTGCCGTACAATCCACAGCAGAATGGGCTTGCCGAAAGGTTCAACCGAACACTCATGGACTTGGTCAGATCGATGTTGCACCACAAACAACTGCCAAAGAATTTTTGGGCTGAAGCCTTGAACGTAGCAGTGTATGTACGCAACAGAGTGACCTGCAAAGCCCTTCCTAGTAACTCGACTCCATTCGAGCTGTGGCATGGTCAGAAGCCTGATGTGAGCAATCTGCGTGTGTTTGGGAGCCGATGCTGGTACAAAGTTGTGGATCACAAGCTGAAGAAGCTGGAGGACAGAGCAAAGAAAGCCATCTTCATTGGGTATAATTCTGGGTCCCACGGGTACAAGTTGTGGGATGGTAAGAAGAGAAAGGTGATTGTGTCAAGAGATGTGAGGTTTGACGAGTCTTCGGGCTTAGAAGACCATGAGAACTTTGAGGAAGAGGACTATGCTGACATGGAGTTGAGTGACATGTCTAGTCCGGATAACACCTCCAACTCTGACACATCCAGTCACCCCAGTGAAGATGAACCTTCCGCACCTGCGCCTGATGTCCATGATGCGTCTGAGAGTACCAGTGATGGTTCCACATCAGTTTCACATGTTGAGCCTGAAGGGCAAGTGACACAGCCTGTTGGTAGATCCACACGTGAGAGTAAGAAGCCTACGCGTTGGTGGGGTGGAACTGCTCTTCTGACAGCCAGTGATGACACTCCTTCTTCTTATAGTGAAGCTGCGTCACGTTCTGATTCCGAAGCATGGAAAAAGGCAATGAAAAGCGAGTACCAGTCACTGATAGAGCATGACACATGGGATCTAGTGCCTAGGCCAGCAGACAGCAACGTGATTTCGTCCAAGTGGGTGTACGTTCAGAAGTATGAATCTGCACCATCTGGTGAACCAACTGTCAGGTACAAGGCTCGTATGGTTGCTAGAGGATTCCTGCAGATCGAAGGTGTGGACTTCTCAGAGACTTATGCCCCAGTGGTGAAGTTCACTTCGATCAGGATGATTCTGTCGATTGCAGCTGTGCGAGACTTTCATTTGCACCAGATGGATGTGAAGACTGCGTTTCTGAACGGCGACCTGGAGGAGACAGTGTATATGGAGCAGCCAAAAGGTTTCATACAGCAAGGGAGCGAAGACTTGGTGTGTCGTTTGAAGAAAGCCATCTATGGGCTTAGACAGGCACCAAGGCAGTGGCATGCAAAGATATACACGTTCCTTGTTGATGAGATGCAGTTGAAGCCGAATGACGCAGATGAGTGTGTGTACACCGGGATAATACTGGGATTTGTGGTTATCATTGCTCTATACGTGGATGACCTGCTGATAGCAAGTCCGAGCATGGAGACCATGAATCGCGTAAAGGCAGAGCTGTCAACTCGGTTCCGCATGAAAGACCTCAAAGAAGCTCGTATGGTTCTCGGATTCGAGATCCACCGTGATCGAGCTAAGCGACAGCTGTACCTGACTCAGTCTGCGTACACGCAAAAGGTCTTGGAACGTTTCGGCATGCATCAGTCTAAGCCAGTTGAAACTCCGATGGAATCCGGTGTGGACTTGTCTGTTGTTGAGGAGGTACTCACGTATGTTCCGTATCGTCAGGCAATTGGCAGTCTCATGTATTTGTCTGTGGGAACTCGTCCAGATATCTCATACGCAGTGTCCAAACTTGCAAAGTATGTGGAGAAACCTGGAGAGACTCACTGGAAGGCAGTCAAACGTGTGCTTCGCTATCTCAACGGTACTTGCTTCTTTGGACTCACCTACGGCTCTACCACTGATCTGGAACTGCACGGCTATGTGGACTCTGATTGGGCAGGCGATGTTGCCAACCGCAAGTCTACCAGTGGATATGTGTTCATGATGAGCGGTGGTCCAGTGTCCTGGAGTTCACGTCAGCAGGAAGTGGTGGCGCTCTCAAGTGCTGAAGCTGAGTATGTGAGTCTATGCTCTGGTACCAAAGAAGCAATCTGGCTAAGGCGACTTTGGAACGGCATTGCTATTGTGATTGGAGTTGAGGTGGACGGGTCTGTCAAAGTCTTGGTTGAACCGACGCCTGTGTATGTTGACAACCAAGGCTCCATCGACCTTGCTCGAAATGGTGTTGTGAACAGGCGAACGAAGCACATCGACATTCGGTTCCACTTCACTAGAGAGGCTCTGCGTGACGAGTCCATCGTGCTGTTCTACTGTCCAACTGATTCCATGGTTGCCGATATGCTCAACAAGCCTCTTGCCCGCGTGAAACTCGAGAAGTTTCGCAAGGAGTGTGGAGTACAGCACCTAGAGCTTTGAAGTCAGTGACAGAGGGGGGGTGTTGGATGTTGACCTAGTGCTGTCAC
The DNA here is from genome assembly GCA_030374805.1 of Gracilaria gracilis. NCBI lineage: Eukaryota > Rhodophyta > Florideophyceae > Gracilariales > Gracilariaceae > Gracilaria > Gracilaria gracilis. The sequence continues at coordinate 627,826 of JARGSG010000202.1, read as the reverse complement.
TGAAACCAAAAGTGCAGGGGAGCATGGGCTGTTTTGGAGGGTGCTGCTGGAAAAGCGCATATGCGCGTTTGTGCAAACTCAACGTGAACCTGGCTTCTGATTGGCTACTGCATATGTGCACATGCAACGTACTGTGTACAAGTGTTATGGCATTACTGGGCTGTTCTGGGCTACACGTGTGTAGCTAGCACAGATGGTATGCTGGACAGTATGCACAGTTATGTACGTGGACATGTTGAACACATTGATGCAACTTGGTGCACTATGGTGATGAGTCAAGTACAGTCATGAGGATTACTCGAACACTGTGGTAACATGTTGTGGAACTTATTGCATTGAGTGAATTTGTGGTTACGTGGTACTTGGTGAGCTGGAGCATACACATATTGGTGTGGTGTACAGAATACAGTGTATTAGCACAATGTGAATTTGTGCATGGTCATCGTTATGTGTAGGCACGTAACTTGTTGAGTAGGCACGTAACTTGTTGTGCACTGTTGTGCACTGTTGTGCCTTGTTAGTTGTAAGCTGTCATGAAGTGTGGCAGTGTTACCATGTTATGTTAGATGATGATTGGTAGTATTGAGTGTCCCCGCTTGGTGGCTTAGGTTTTACTCCAAGTGGAAGTGAGCGGTAGTGCGACGACGTAGTGCTATATAAGTTGTGACAGAAGCACCTCCAAGTAAATCCTAGCCAGAGCTGGCGAACTTCCTTTGCATATCCCCACCTTCCCTTTTGCATCCACCTTCCCTTCCCAGCTATAACCTCTATCAAGAAACGCAGCACAGAAATGATGTTGCGTGGAACTATCAATGAAAAGGTAGTGATCTCGGCTCTACAGAAGTTGCCGTACGTGACAGAAGTCTTCGAGGTTGGCATGCTCGGAATAAAAGGAAAAGACTACTTCGCTTGTTCGCCCGACGGTGTGGCCCTACTTGATCTCATGGAGTTGCATGAAGACTTGGAAAAGAATGGAGCAGGAAGCCTTACTGGGATTGAAATACATGGTAAACATCTTGGACCCGCTGCAATAGAGATAAAAACAAGGGTTTCGACTAACAGTTTGCGATCAGTTGTTGGTCGAGCTACACAGTCCTTAATTGTGGGAAAGATTGGGGCTCCAATCATACGAGAGTACATACCGGTTGGGCATGTCGGACAAATGCTCCACCAAATGTATGTTATGAACGTCAACCTGTGTTTGTATGTATGTGTGGCAGAGACAGGTGTTATCTACAAGGTTCTGGTAATTTGCGACGACGATCAGCGTATGATTTGTGGCGACGCACTTATCCGCTCAGTCGAAAGCGTGGTGAGGTGGACACATGAAGAACCGGTGGTGCTTCCACAGTTTATTGAAGCAAAGTTAAGGGTTGTTCTGCAATCAAAACCGCCTTTCTGGAGAGTACTGAACAACACAGTTAGAAGCGGAGAAGTATTGTCTCCGATTAAACTGTTCAAGCACTCTGCACAATCTATATATTCGAAAACCAAAGGCGGAGTCGACGGTTCAACGCAGGCTAGAGCCATACTCCACTCATCAACATCACATTTAAAAGGGAGCAAAAACTTGTTACGCAAGTGCTCAAAACACTTGCTGTTAATGGTTTTGTAGCTTGGCGTATGATGGAGCGCAGGGATTTACTGGAATCAGAAGAACTATTTGGCGCTCTGGATGGATTCCGTCTTGCTTTGAATAAAGTACAGTCATTTGCGGATTTTATACATGATGTAAGTAAGGAGATGCTGTACTACGCTGACGTACTCGAGAAGAATGAGGTGCATGATTCAGACAAACAGGTGCCAGAGATTAACAGAGACGAAATAAGAAGGTTGAAAGCACTTGCTGCTGCGAAGAAGAGGCACAGAATTCGTTTCTTCAACCACGGGCCCGGACTGAAACTTCGTCTAAAAGTAAGGGGTCATGAACAAATACAGAAGGAACCACCAATATGGTGTGCTATTTGTGGTGTTAAGAAAGCTGGTTGGCGGGGACATAGAACTACTTATAACTGCTCGCATTGTGCAGTAGCACTTTGTGTTCGTGTTTACTGGCCTCTGAAGAAAAGTTGTTAGAGTGTGTGGCACTGTCAGCGGATGTTAGAGAAACGAATAGTTCCACTTTCTGGTAACGCTTTGAAGGTTCAGAAGGCCAACGGTTGCAACGGTGACGCCGGGGGTGCTTCTGATTTCAATGAAAGTGATGTTGGGGCTTCAACTCAAAGTGAGAGAATGGAAACCTATGCTAAAAGTGACATAGTTTTGCGACGGTCAACGAGATTGAGATCATCCTAATCACTGTTGAAAGTGCTCTTGACAAATATTGACAAGTAAATGTTTGAATGTAAGGTCCACTATAGTGAACCTAAGCCAGTTTTATGGATTTCTGGAGCAATCTACATACGCAACTTGTGTATTCAATACTGGGAAATCTTGATGTCTAAATAGCCCCACTGTTGGTGACAACATTGTAGCAGTCATCTACTTTCCATATGAGCCTTAACAACCGATACGGGACATCACATGTACTTCTTATACATTCAAACATTTAAGGCTCACTATAGTGAACCTTAAATTGCGGCATTTGGGATATGACGTGAACCAAACAAATCCAACAAGTTCCATGCATCCAGATACATACATGTGCATGCAGCACTACCCGAATATGATGTCAACCACTCAACAGTGTCAACACTCGTGCGCCATGTACCAAGTATCCACATTGCTACATGTGCACACTGTGCACCTTGACCACTCTAGACAACGTGTCCTGGTGTACAGTCCGTCTGTACGAACCCATCCGAACACCTTGATATTCGACACAGCACCACATCTGACACTTTCATCCAATGGTGGCTCTTCCACCATCCAACACAGTGGAGCGTACAGAACGACATCAGTCATAGTTTCATATACCAAGGTACCATTCTAGACTTGTCACATGTGAAAAGCTTGATCTCAGTGACAGCATGACATCCAACAACGACCATGCCTGTTTGTACGTTGATCCCAGTCGTCATGACGGGCATTCCAGTCGCCAGCCAGTAACGTCGGACCACGGATCAAAGACTTCAATCGCTCCAGGAATCCCTCTATGTCCTCATCTGAAGCGCTCGGACTAAGATATACTCCTATCACATTGAGATCTGGGCGAACTCCCAGTGCCAGGATTTGGTATGCCGCGGTGCCGTACTTGGCCACGAACTTAGTAGAGAAGCGTTCATAATGGAAAATCGGAATCCCACCTCTCGGCGCACGACTCCTTTACTCCGGTTCCAGCGCCACACTCAAATGTGGCAATGCCAACGACGCCCCATCGGAGGCACGCTGCCATGTTTCCACAACGCACAGAAAGTCTAATCCTAAAACTTTCCATGCACGGTGGACTTCGGCCTCGCTATGTGCGACACCTCTCACGTTGAAAGTACCACTTCGAATCACAACACCTCACCGTTATGGTGACCATCATGTAGAATTGGACCGGTTTGCATCGTAGTCGACGGCACATTAATGCTCACGGAGAACACATTTCGTACCAATCTGTTCGGCCGACGCATTTCGTGGTCATAAGTGGGAGCACCATCGTGGTTCCAATCCCATGACAGATTCTCATTAGAAGTCTGAAGCGGTTCCAATGGGCTTGTTTGGGCCCCTTCAATAGTGGTCCCGTTCGGATCGGCAGTCACTGCTCCTGTACTTGCAGTGATTGCGGCGGTGGGATGTGCGAAGTTTGGGAGATGTTGCACGTTACTTTCCGTGTTATGAGCTTCATAGATTGCCCCAGACATCGAGACGACACTTTGTCGAGTGTCGGTGTGATGGAGGTTATAGCTGGGAAGGGAAGGTTGATGCAAAAGAAAGGTGGGGATATGCAAAGGAAGTTCACCAGCTCTGGCTGGGATTTACTTGGAGGTGCCGTGCTCACAACTTATATAACACTTCTTCGTTGCATCACCGAACAACTCTAACTCTGAGTAAAACCTAAGCCACTAAGCAGGGACACTCAATACTACCAATCATCTTCTAACATGACATGGTAACGCTGCCACAATTCATGACAGCTTACAAGTAACAAGGCACAACAGTGCACAGCAGTGCACAGCACTGCAAAACAATTCCGTACAATACTGCACAACAATGTACAACAATGTACAACAATGTACAACAATGTACAACCATGCGCATCCATGACAGTGCATACACACAATACGAAAGCGCACCATAATGACCAGACGACGACCATCCATACACAAACACTCGCACTTGTTGCCTGCAACCTGTAATCAGTACACGACGCCATAATGTGTATGTCTAGGCTCACCAAGTCACACGTAAGCAACAAGTACCTGTAAACCATATGACGTGAACCAAACACAGCCAACAAGTTCCATGCATCCAGATACATACATGTGCATGCAGCACTACCCGAACATGATGTCAACCACTCAACAGTGTCAACACTCGTGCACCATGCACCAAGTATCCACATTGCTACATGTGCACACTGTGCACCTCGACCACTCTAGACAACGTGTCCTGGTGTACAGTCTGTCTGTACGAACCCATCTGAACACCTTGATATTCGCCACAGCACCACATCTGACACGTTCATCCAAAGGTGGCTCTTCCACCATCCAACAGTGGAGCGTACAGAACGACATCAGTCATAGTTTCATATACCAAGGTACCATTCTAGACTTGTCACATGTGAACAGCTTGATGTCAGTGACAGCATGACATCCAACATGGAGTACAGCACCTAGTGTTGAAAGGAGACTCGATGCTGACACTCTTATTTTAAGTCAAACAGTACGCAAGTGTGGTAGAAGTACACTGGTCATAGATATACGAATATGGACTTTGACCTATCTCATTAGGCTGTTGAACTGGCTTTCACCATCCTTCTACACGATATTACTGAAAGGGTTGCATTGCACATATTGCACCAAGTTCATTGTGCTGTTGGGGCTTGTGCTACTCGCTTGAAGTCAGTAACAGAGAGAGGGTGTTGGATGTCATGCTTTCACTGACATCAAGCTTTCCACATGTGACAAGTCTAGAATGGTACCTTGGTATGTGAAACTATGACGGATGTCGTTCTGTACGCTCCACTGTGTTGGATGGTGGAAGAGCCACATTGGATGAACGTGTCAGATGTGGTGCTGTGTGTTGGATGTTGACCTAGTGCTGTCACTGAAACCAAAAGTGCAGGGGAGCATGGGCTGTTTTGGAGGGTGCTGCTGGAAAAGCGCATATGCGCGTTTGTGCAAACTCAACGTGAAACTGGCTTCTGATTGGCTACTGCAAATGTGCACATGCAACGTACTGTGTACAAGTGTTATGGCATTACTGGGTTGTTCTGGGCTACACGTGTGTAGCTAGCACAGATGGTATGCTGGACAGTATGCACAGTTATGTACGTGGACATGTTGAACACATTGATGCAACTTGGTGCACTATGGTGATGAGTCAAGTACAGTCATGAGGATTACTCGAACACTGTGGTAACATGTTGTGGAACTTATTGCATTGAGTGAATTTGTGGTTACGTGGTACTTGGTGAGCTGGAGCATACACATATTGGTGTGGTGTACGGAATACAGTGTATTAGCACAATGTGAATTTGTGCATGGTCATCGTTATGTGTAGGCACGTAACTTGTTGAGTAGGCACGTAACTTGTTGAGTAGGCACGTAACTTGTTGTGCACTGTTGTGCACTGTTGTGCACTGTTGTTCCTTGTTGGTTGTAAGCTGTCATGAATTGTGGAAGTGTTACCATGTTATGTTAGATGATGTTTGGTAGTACTGAGTGTCCCTGCTTAGTGGTTTAGGTTTTACTCCGAGTGGAAGTGAGCGGTAGTGCGACGACGTAGTGCTATATAAGTTGTGACAGAAGCACCTCCAAGTAAATCCGAGCCAGAGCTGGCGAACTTCCTTTGCATATCCCCACCTTCCCTTTGCATCAACCTTCCCTTCCCAGCTATAACCTCCATCACTGTGTCGAATATCAAGGTGTTCAGATGGGTCCGTACAGACAGACTGTACACCAGGACACGTTGTCAAGAGTGGTCGAGGTGCACAGTGTGCACATGTAGCAATGTGGATACTTGGTACATGGTGCACGAGTGTTGACACTGTTCAGTGGTTGACATCATGTTCGGGTAGTGCTGCATGCACATGTATGTATCTGGATGCATGGAACTTGTTGGCTGTGTTTGGTTCACGTCATATGGTTTACAGGTACTTGTTGCTGACTTGTGACTTGATGGGCCTAGATATACACATTATAGCGTCGTGTACTGATTACAGGTTGCAGGCAACAAGTGCGGGTGTTTGTGTATGGATTGTCGTGGTCGGAGGGCTCCATCCGAGTTAACGCCAACCTTTCCTACCCCAAATGGTTCGAGTGTAGTGGATTTCTTCATCTCGAAGCGAGTGTCTGTTCGAAATGTAGCAACAGCAAGTGGATCGTGGGATGCGGTCTCGGATCACAATATGGTTGTTGCAGACATTGACTGGATGACAACTCAATTCTCACCACGAAAACCGAAGATTTCGAGGGCGAAACTCAAATGCGTGGACAAAATAGAAGACGCTCAGATGTATTACAAAGCCAATTTGCCTAATGTGGCTTCACGTTTTGACCACGCAAACTCAAGAGAGGATCTGGAGGATGCTTGTAGCCAACTTGTGGACACAATCAGTAGCCCCTTGATCACTTTCGTATCAATGCGTCCTGACCGATATCGCTTCTTCTGCGATTCTAGTCTTGACCAGTTGAGTCGTGTGCGATCTACCTATTACAAACCGTGGAAACGAAGTGGCAACATTCAAATGTGGAATGTGTACAAGGTGATTGACCGATTCATTAAACGTCGTTGTCGGGCAAAGAAGAGACAACTGTTGGACGAATTTCTTGACAACGCCGAGGACGAGACAGCATCTCAAACAGCGAATCGAATCAACTCGGTGATGAAATTACGATCTCAACATAGCGCACGGGCACTTGAACGTGGAAACCCATTAGACCCTCAGGACTATGCTGAGTTTATTGCCGAGTATCAGCCACCAGAATGTGGGGTGAAAGCACTCACATTTGACGTCCCGGACTCGTTCCAGATTACATTGGAAAAGTCGATCAAGGATGCAAAGAAGGGGAGATGATTGGCCGCGATAACGTGGCGTCGAAAATGCTACAGGTCAGTCCAACTTTGTGCACGTCCACGCTTCTGAAGCTGTGGCGGGCGTGCTGCAGGTTGGCATATATACCTTTAGCGTTGCGGCAGGCACGTATATCGCCCATATACAAGAAAGGCGACATCTCGGTACCATCCAACTACCGACCGATCTCTATTCTGTCGCACTTGCGGAAAGCAATTTCGGCTGCATTAAACTCGATTGTGGTGAACTATATTGAGTTTCATGAGTATCAGTATGGGTTCTCAAAGTACAATGGCACGGAACAGGCGATTGTAGAAGTGAGTAACATCATCACAAATGGCCACTCGCGTGTGGCAGTACTGGCTCTAACGAAGGCGTACGACAAAGTCAACCGAAAACTATTGTCGCAAGTGTGCGCAGCGAGGTTACAACCGAAGCATGCGGCAATGACTACTTTGCTGCTGCAACCAGTCAACGCTTTCATAAATGGAAATTGGAAAGATGAGCAAGTACAAATGACTCTTGGAGTGCCTCAAGGTGACCCATTCAGCTGTACATTGTTCAACATGTATATTGATTCCATGCTGTATCGAGTGCAGGAGGTGCCATATCATGTGTCGGATCGAGGTGCAAGTGCATTTGCCGACGATGTGATTCTGATGGCGAAGACCGATAGCGGGCTGCAACAACTGCTAGACATATGCAGTAGTTGGGGCAAAGAAATGCAAATGCCGTGGAACACTGCAAACGGCAAGTCCATGGTACTGCAACTGCCTGCAAACCAAAATCACTCTACAATATTCACACTTGCTGGTGATGAGCTGAGCGTGGTACGTAGTGCAGTATATCTGGGGGTGTCTCTAAACACTAGTGGAGTAACAGCCGAGAAGCACATGGGACGAGTACAAAATGCTCAACGCGATTGGGAAGCCTAGCCGGTGCTGGTCTGCACCGGAATGGATTTGACACGCGCAGCTGTGTGAGTTTGTACCGCGCATTCGTGAGGTCGATTTAAGAATATGCGTTGCATCTTGTACCGCTCACACCACGTTTGGAAATGGCGATAGTGAAGCTTGAAGCAACGTTCTTCAAACTGATTCTTGGAAAAGTGGCATCTCGGTTTGGAACATATCGGGTGCCGATGATGCGTGCACTTTGTCGTCTAGAGTCTGTGGCTCTGCGACGAATTGTTCTCGCCTCCAAGCGTCTACAGCACTATCAATCGTGTCGTGAAACGGCATTGTATCTTGAATTGGAACACAGATCGCGACAGTTGAAGGTGAACCGAGCATGTCGGCAGCTGTCGCTGTATAATGCGCATCCTTCAATTTCGGCACTGCGAGCGGAAATTGATAATTTGTGTACAACGGGAATAGGCAGGACACGGGATGTGGAGTGGAAACTTGCTTCGGCAAGACGCGTTCGCAAAATCCCGTCTGCGGCAAATGGAAAATACCCACCCGTTCTTCGGTTGCGCAAAGTGTCGCACCGAATGATGGGTATCCGATGGTACTTCAATGAGTTCCCAGCGAACCGAATGGGGGCACGTGATGTACTTTGACACGAGTACTGGAAGTACGGAAGACTGAAAGTACTACTCGGAATGGAAGATTGGTCACCTGGAGAGAGGCAGGAGGCGACCGAAATACTAGAGGTACTGGAAGAAGCACAGTTGTAAATCTGTGCTATAAGTAGTAAGAATGAATGCGTTGGTTCGTAATTGACCGAGTTAGTTTACACCTTGACAGTGTTACCCTGCTGCTCTTCATTGGATATTGGGAACACTATAAATAAAACAGCAATTGATTGAAAAGGGATTTGCTACGATAGCGACTCCCAGCAACAGAAAGCTGCTCAAAGGCAAACCTACAAGGTTTGAATGTCTTAACAATTTGGTAATAGACGCTTTCGAGGCGCTGCAACATGTGCTCTTGACACCTCCCATCTTGGCACTACCGAAAGCTGGTGTTCGACACAAATTGGTTACCGACGCTTCGGTCGCCCAAATTGGTTTTTGTCTTATGCAGGAGCAAGAGAACGGCGACAACCTACCTATAGGGTACGGCAGCCGTGCTCTGCACGCTGCAGAAAAGAATTTCATAACAACCGAAAAGGAGTGTCAAGTTGTGGTCTGCAGCTTGCAGATGCTCCGTCTCTACCAATATGGTGAGAAGTTTACGCTTCGAACCGACCATGACGCCATGCGGTGGATACTCGGTCTCGCCGACGCATCAGGCAGACTTGCCCGATGGCGGTTATGACTTTCAGAGTTTGAGTACGACGTATAGTACCGATCAGGTATCAAGCATAATGTCGGAGATGCAATGTCTCGCATAACCACAGATGGTTTGGATACCAAGCCAGTAAAGGCTGATATCCCATGCTTTACCATCTGTATAAACCCTGATGGTGATGTTGATACCTTAGAAGGTTACTGGACTCTACCCGAGGAAGATACGTGGTTTAGTGACGGCGTCGCTCGAAAAATCAGAAGTCATGCCGATTACCCGTGAGGAAATTTTGAGAGAGCAAGCGAACTGTGTCTATTGCCGCTCTCTCATGAACAAAGTAGGTATGAAAGATTCAAACTTTGAGGTTGACCGAAATACTTTCCTTGTCGGGCGAGCTCCCATCGATGGTTCCCTTCAAAAGGTGGTGCCCAAGGTGCTGCGCTCTAGGGTGCTGTACCTTGCCCACTACCCAAAGGGATCAGGATACCCTGGAGGTACGAGAATGTACTACACCTTGAGACAAGGGTATTATTGGTCCCCTATGGCTCATGATATCTATACCTTTGTAGGTCAGTGCGAGTCATGCGTACGAACCCGTGGAGGTCTTCGCAAGCACAGGAAATACTTGAAACTATTCCCTGCTGCGGGCCTTCTCCAATTCGTCGTAATAGACTTTCTAAGTTCAGTGCCGAAAACCACAAGGAGACATCAGTACATCATCGTAGTCACCGACAGGCTCTCAAAGCTCACGCGAGCGATACCATTGAAGGACACAAAGTCTACAACCCTCGCGGTGGCGTTCTTGAACAATTGGATCTACCCGTATGGTGCAACAATTTATCTACTTACCTCCAATAATTCGAAACTAGCTTCGAAGTTCTTTGAAGCTGTTCGTAACCTCTTGGATATTAAGCACTACTTCAACACTGCCTATCATCCGCAAACTAATAGGCAGTTGGAGCGCTTTAACAGAACACTTGTATATAGGTTACAACACTATACAGAAGAACACCAAACTGGTTGGGAAGAGCTCGTTTAGCTCTTGACGTATGCATACAACCTACAGGTTCATCGAGCATCACAAATAATGTCGTTCGATCTGACATTATCACGACACCCGGCAGGTATTGTTGTTGAAGAAGACCCATTAGTACAAGAAGCCGCCGGTGCGCTCACACGGTCACAGATCAAACTGAATACCCTTTGGAGGTTGAGGCATGCTCTCAATTATGCTGAGAGCAAGCTCACAGCCTCCCAAAAGTGGTACAAAGAAGACTACGACCGAAAGGTAACCAAAGCGGTAACGGCTACGCCGGGTCAATATGTCTTTATTGGCCACCCTACGAAAGGAGCTAAAACAAGACCGGGTGATCGAGCCGATGATGAAGATATTGATAGAGATATCAATTTCAAGCTTCTTCCGAAATCATCGGGACCTTTCAAGGTAGTTCGGTTGACTGATCACATCGTGACGGTGAACCAAGATGGCGTAGAGAATACGATCTGTATTGACCGAATCACAGTCGCACCTCGAACGGTTCCAACCAGGAAGGATAGCGGAGAATCCGCGCGTGACCCACAAGCTGTTGCCCTGAGAACTCAGCCCAGGGAGGACGAAATACCCCTTGAGGTTAATGATGACACACAGGGAGACGACCCGAACTACGTACCACCCGCGGGGATTACAATTGCTCCTTCACAGGAAGCACCTTCCCCTAGTGATACTGATGCTCATCTAAACCAAAGTGGCGACGGAATACGGTCTCAGGTCTCTAATGCGTTCCCAGAGGAACGCCTGGTAGGTCACCGCCGTACCCAAGAAGGTCTGGAGTACACCGTATGTTGGTATGGCTGGGGCGCCGAGGGTGATACCGCCGAGTCGCCCTCAGCAATACCACACCACTTCAGGGTAAGCTACTGCAACCGCAAAGGGGACAACATGCCGAATGATGGGTAAACCTTAGAGGTGATGCAATTCCCTAAGGAAGGGAGAAAAGCATTTTAATCACGAGTACCAAAGTGGTTTCCAACGCTTACCAGAAAGTTACAACCAGAAGAAAGCCCTCCGCGAGGGTACGTACAGGGAACCAAAAGCGCTAGAGCTGTTGTTGTACACGCGCCATGCAAGCGCGCGGCACACGCGCGAACGCGCACGCCATACACGCACGAACCAGAACGGTGGAAACATTCAAAACATTGTACCATTTTATTTTGTCGAGGTCTATGCGCGCTCCCCGTGGCGCGCCGTGCGGGGTAACCAATTCGGTTTACACTATTGTATGTAGGGAGCGAGCAACGGCATGGTCAAAAAATCCAACTATTTTGACATTGCCACCCTCCCGCATCGGCCACTCTTAGCCTCTGAAACCGCTTGGTTCTCGAGATACAGACCAAAAGGGTTTTCTCCGTTTTCGATACCATATAAAGGGTTAATTTCCCGGTCGAATATTTTGATTCGCCTGGCAAGTAACCTCCAGGGTGAAACACCACACGTGCGCCCATGCATGGCAAAAGGCCATGCAGAACCATCTCGGTACATTGGTGGCCACAACGCGCGAGAGCGTGGCACAACATCTCACCTCATGAGAGTCGAAACCCCTCGCTGCGCCGCACGGAGGCGAGGCGGCGTTCCAATATGGTGAATCCATACTACGAGCACCAATATAGCTCAAGATGGAACTAATATACCTACAAGGAAACACTCTTCACCCGTCGTGGTGCGCTGGTTTAAGGAAGGAAGAGCTGCTTTCGCGCTTCCTTTCTAGCTGCGTAATCCACCTCTATGGTAACTGGAACCTAACATGGAAACGCGTAACTTTTACCTTTACTTGAAGAGTAATACCAACAGGGATGCAGAAGTTGAGACAGGAATCAACCAGATGGGTGAGTAGCAAAGTGAGGCCCCGAGGAGCCTCCAGCTGAGAATCCTCAACATGGAGTGGTGTTTTGATGGGCTCCTGGCCAAGGATGGAAGAGAGGAGCCTGGTTTGGAGCCTGGCTAGGTGCGCTACCGTGACCCACGGGGGTAATAGTAGGCACGCTGACGACTGGAATTACGTCAGGACCTATCGGAGGTGGAGCGGTCGCCTGCGCAACCGACGGAGGTACCGATGACCCGGTGGGCAGAGGGGCCTGTGGAACGTCTAGAAGGCCGGGGTTCAAGCTAGCGCTAAATAGGGGATCCTCCAAAGAGCTTGTAGGCGTCGGACCCATAGCCTTCGATAGGCCCGCCACCTGGTTGGTAACAATCTGATAGAGGTCGACCTGGAACCGATGCCGGAACTCACCAATTGGGGAGAGGGATCGCATGTACTGTGCGTGACGGGGCAGGATGCTTTCTAGGAGGGTAAGCGCTTCGACCACAGAGGTAGGACCGGCCCGCTGGAAGTTCATCAGGCAGGCTTGGCGGACCCGAGCCATTAAACCTGAAACGGCGTGGCAGTCTACCTGAAAGGTAACAGGCGCCATAGCCGCAGCCATGACACCCCGTGAGATAGCGCGCGGTGGCCCATCAGACATTGTGGTAATGGAGAGAAGAAGAGTTACACCAGTATGGGCAGGCGTGTTGGGTCCTTCCGGAGCGATAGTAGGAGCTGAACTGACCACAGGGGTAGCCCCTCGCGATTTCACCACTATTGGGAATGGTTTGGGACTCTCTGGAGGTCTCTGCTCAGTCGGTGCCCCGGGATAACGTTGCTCCGCGCTGGACAACCATTCAGGACACCGGATGGAAATCTTCCCACCCTTGCTTCGATCCCCACGGGAAACTCTCCACTTGGGTAAGCAACGACTCCAGCTGTTCAGTGGAGTAGTCCGTACCCGCCACAATGGTTCCGAGTCCAAACTGTCGGATGTTGCGAATGACCCTCGGGGGAATGAAAAACATACGATCAGGAGGTTGCACACAGTCACGGTAAATCGCGGCTTCGCGAGAGCGGCAATCCCAGTCAATACCGTCACGGGAAGCCTGCAGAGCCCGAACAGGCACCAACACGGGCCACTCCGCGGCGGGCAAAATAGACCAAATGAGGCAATATCGATCGTGGTTACAGGTGATATAGCTCCTGAATTAGGCCAATACCGGTGAAGTTGGGAAGCCCAGGGACATGAGAACCTCATAGGCATTCCACCACTCTGGTCGAGCCACATACCAAGAAGTCCTGCCCTTATTAGGTTGAGAGAAGAACTCCGCATTGTGCAACTCCTGCATGACGCGGTTGTAGCTGAACCAGGTGCGGATGCGGGCCTCGGTGGCGGCATCCACGCCCTACCTACGACGGTTAGAATAATGGATGGTGTTGTACGGCCTATCCAAGCAAACCAAATGTGGAGAAGCCGAAAGGTACTGCTGCGGAAGGGAGTCATACTGACAGATCTTCACCACCAGACGTCGGCAATAATGGAGCTACGATTCAATACGAACGTACGGCAGATCGCTCGAATATAGCGGGGGAATGAAATATCTCATTGGTTTTTGTCACTGGCGACTTTCATAGCACTGCAGCCGACTATGACGAGGTTGAGATTTTTTATCCCGACGGTGGAGCGTCTGCGGAACTGAGCGGAGACGCTCACAATCCCAACGAAACAAACCCAAGTTGGTATCCAGAGTCGGATGTCGCAAAATGCCTGGAAGCGAGGTGTTCCCTGGTGCCACCGGCCAGTACCGGCGGTACAGCGTGGCTTGCGAAACTATTTTGGATCGATCCCGAAGGGACCATGTTGGTAAAAGTTCCAATCGCCCGTGGTGAGCGCTTCCAAACCATAGTAGGAAATGCCACGAGAAATCTTGGGCTCTAGACTATACGGTTCCTGGATCCCTTCATGAATCCCTTGAAGTTGGTGAGAAGAAGACTGAAATGGCTGGCTCCGAAAACCTGTTTGGATACAGGGTGTGGTACAACGCAGCACCGCGCGAACCAGACTTGGTGATGCCGCTTACACGACCGCGCGACGGAACGGCGCCCAACATGTCGTGATGATTACCGCGAAAAAGTGGTTGAGACGCGCGGCACTCAACCGCAGAGGTGAACCGAATTGGCTTTTTATCCACAATGGGTGAGTCGCCAGAGCTGATGCTCAGAACCTCCACCCGTTCGGGACTCCATGCTGGGTCAACTATCAAGGTATCTGCATTGGTCGCCAGGATCACGCCGTCCCTTGGGGTTACATCATCTGACTGACCAATATGGGGAGCCGACAAGCGTCGTATACCGCTACGGGTGCGAGCCCGTACACTGGTACCGGCGCTACCCGCGTGGTTAAAATAGGGATCGGGGGGTCACCATAAACGGCTTTAAACTTTTCGGTGGGGCCAGAAGCCACGCCGGCGTCATCCAGCACAAAAAACCGCAAGGAGTACGAAAATAACCAGAAAGGGTCACGGTGAGACAAACTAGAAGGAGGTAGCGCCAGCACTTCAAAGAGAACGGACACGGAACCTCAAAGAAACAGCGAGAAAAGCCCCAATCAAGGGATGCCAAAAAACCTTCACGGTACAGTCCGCACAGGAGCGCAAAGTCGCGCCGCGTACCTCCATGGGTGGGCCGATGCAAAAAAAGCCAACCGAAGCCCTGAATCCGTTAAGGTATACGCCATCACGTGCTGGTGGTCGAACCTTGCAGGTACAAAACGGGCGCGCGTCGCGCCCAAAACTACAGATAGAAAAGAGGAAGCTACTGTCGGTGGTGACCCAGGTGGTGAAAATCCACGCTCCGTATCGCAGAACGAGCGCGACGCACGGCCCAAGATGGCAAGAGGGCTGTGCCGTTGACCAAATTGGGACGACGATGCAACCAACTTGGTGAAAGGATCTAGGAGCCACGAGGGCGTGGCAAAGGGTAGCAATGAGGTCTGCAGTCCAATGAGATCGCAATGGGTTGGTGCCACGTGAAGTGCAACGCGTTCTGGCGGAGCTCAGCGCAGATGCGAATCATATGGATACGAAGAGGCTACACCTCAGGGAAGGGAATTATGACTAGTTATTCAACCCATAGTTCATGGTGGAAGGAACCCAATGGGTATTGGTTATGAGTACCGTGGCAGCGAGTAGGATAATACACGTGTACTTGCGCAGGCCGCTCTTCTTAGGGATACACTAGATTATTTTTATCTTTCTATTTATTTAGTTATTACACTACTGTGCAGGACTGCCGACCACCACTACTTGGGTGTGTGAGCTCAGACAGTCCCAGTCAACTAAACACGAGCAAGCGAGTGTTTAGCTCTGACTCAGGAATTCCTGGTGCACGATATCCTCCTTGCGGAGAGTCGGCTCCTTGAGTAGGACCACTCATCCACCTCGTAAAGCTAACTGTACCACTTGCCGCCTATAGTGCGTGTGTACCCAGTTTTTCTGTACTGTTTTTCTCGCTGTTTAACAGGTGTCGCTCACCCCGATTACCGCTGTTGCTTGTTTGCTTTTATTTGCCTTGCCTGGTCTCGCGTTCTGTGGCTCACGGCACCACTCTTGCGAGGGTCACCCACCGTGGGTGACCTCATCGATCCACCTTACAGTGTACCTCTCCAATTCCAACTCCTCGGTTCCCTGCCACCCTCGCTTCGCTTGTCGAGACGGTGGGTCTCGGTCTTACACGCGATTCACGCACCCATCCCGCGAGGGGCTCTGTTTGCTCAGCTACCCCACGTGGGAGGAAGATACTGGAATTCTTCGTGTGTTTTACCCGTCTGGGTTTGCACTACGCCAGGTGGGCCTACTTGTGCGCCTTGGTGGCTGCACTGTACCCAATTGGTGTTCTCTATTTTGCAATTTCTAATTTCTGATTTAGTTCATCTTAACATTGCTGGCCCATGACAGTTGGTCATGGGCGCAGCCGATAGCGTCATGACCGTATGGTAGATCGGCGTCGGTGCACCTTGTATATATAGTGATGCACCTCGTCTTCTTCCTCAGGTATTGTAAAGTCAGGCACTATTAGGGCAGTAACTATACCATAGTGGTCACTTGCTACTCTATTAATATTCAGGTTTTACAGCGCGTCGAAATCTACTACCGTACAGACTAGTGGTTCCCTCGTTTGCCCCTGCGGGTTTCTGGTGTTCAACTACCATATTGATTGTGCCCACGCGCGCTCCATCTACCAGACTGACCCCTCACTTTATCGGTATTAGTAATACAAAATATTTTAGATCTGTACTAGAACAAGATTAAAAAAAAGGAAAAGGTCTTTTTAAGAAAAAGCTCAATTTTCAGCTATAATTTTGGGTTTAAAAGCTTTATCCGAAAACAGGTGGCATCAGGTTTATCACAAGCAGTACCAAAACTTCTTCTTCAACAGTCTAGTGTTTACGAAACAGCATTTAATCACTATTCCTATGCCATGAAGCATAAAAATAGAGTGCGTGCTTCAACATTCTGCTGTACTTTTGTTCAGTTGTTTTCTAGGACGCGAACGGATGCCTACGAGATCTTAAGGCGTCGTTTCGGGTTCCACCCCGGAACTTCAAAATGTGCTTTACGGTGGAGCTATGACTACTTATTGGGTATTTTGAACTACGCGCGTTGCCGAATCTTATATCGTCTGCTGCTGAAAAACGCAGGAAATTGCACATGAACCGTTTGTAGTCAACTTTTGTAATTGTTAATTGATTGTTATGTACAGGTGCGGAATTCTTTTCAATTTAAGAGATATTTTTGCGTTGCTGTAAAATTATGGATTCATTTTTTTTCTTCTTTTTAGTTAGAATTGTAACTTCTTTAAGAATGACGTAAACATTTTGCAATGTAAATAGCATCAATTACAACCAAAAAACAACATTTTTGTAGGTTGTTTAGCTTTGATTGTTTAATTCTTAAATAGACATACTTTGGTAGATTTGTTGTTAAAATATAAGCGTATATACAGCAAATTTGATTAAACTCCATAGATGTAAACAGTACGACAAAAGAAAAAACACTGCAAACCGCCGATATTTGACAATAACCGCTTCCTGAAAACACAAAAATCAAAAGGTGTGTGCACATTTTGACAAATGTGTCTGCACGAAGCCTGATATGCGCATACACAAACGGTCGAAATAAACTTACCTCGCGCCCGAGCGCGGTTGATTGTGTGCGTGCACAAACAGATTTGTGCGAGCCGAATCAGGCACGCCGCCGCCGCCTGCTTCCAGCTTTTCCACACACCTCTCTCCACCCTCACGTCCACACAAACCTTCCTGCTCTCTTCGTAGCAGTCTTTAACCACAACGCCGCCCACCATATCGCCGCACACCACATCACTGCCGCACCCTCCAGCTTCCTCAACGCCGCCGCGCAAGACACTCATTGGCGCCTCCTCCAGAAATTTTTGGCTGCTTTTCAGCTCTTCGCGGCGGCAGCGAACCAAGTGCAATTCAGGGCCTCCCCACACGGTTTTGATCTCCCATAAACAAACAAAAAGTGCATAACGCAACGACAGCAGTGTCTGCAGCTTTACTTCTGCGTTCTTTCTCCAACGCAGCCCACCCTGCGCTCTTAGCTCCCACCGCCGTTTGCGCCAATTCCTCTCCTGCACCGGATCGTTTGCAATCTGCAAGACAGAACGGACTCTGGCGGTGGATTGTGCTGAGCAGAAGAGAGCTACGCGGCTCCGAGCGACTCAAAAACCTTCGCTTACGTCGTCGACTATTCTACGCCACATCCGTCGTCGCCCTCGTACCGTGTCCTGGGGCCGTCGCGCGCGCTCTCCGTGGTCAAGAGCTCGTACTACTCAGAGACCGACTTTGCTTTCTCAAAACGGTTCTCCTGCCGCTATCTACCCGACGGCTACCGTCAAGGACCACGTTGCTCTCCCCTAGAAATACTGTTCTTCTCTTCTACATTTGCGAGTACGAGCGCCAACGGAGGACTTCTTCTCATCTCTCTCTGTTTCTTGCGGCCCCCGCGCCGCCACCTCCGCCGCCTCTCCGTGCCGAGTCACCACCCCGGCAACCAATCGTTTTGCGACATCGCTTGTGGTGGCATTACCCCCTGCCGCTGCCCCGCAACAGTGCTGATCGACTTCTTGTTGCAACGGTGCAGCCTTCACAACGAGGACTGCTGACACGCCACCGACATCCCTTATATAAGTGCAAAAGCCGCCCTGGGCTCCCGATCACCGTTCCTCCCAAGCAGCCCAGGGCTGCCGATAACCGTCCCTCCCACCACCGCCGCCACAGCCGAACTCTCCGGACTCGACGGGCCTCCTCGAGTAGTGCCTCGTCCCGTGCCGCCGCAAACTTCGCCGTCCCCCTGGAGCTGTCGTTCCCTCCGACATGGAACATGGTCTCCAAGACAATGAAAAGGCATTCCTCTCAATGCAGGATGAGGGGCACGTTCTCGTGTCGGAGGGAACTACTCTCCCAATTCGAATGTCGCCAACGCCTATAGCGGGTAGTCAAGGGCAGGCACCGTCTCCGGAAACAATCTTCCCACCAATGAGAAACAAAGAGGAAGGGCCCGCAAATCAGGCGTCAAAGGGAGCACTTGCGGTGAGAAGCAGAAGCTCGGACGCACAGCTGGGCACGCCATCGACCAGCCTCACTCGCCACATTCACCGCCCGCCGATTACAAAGAAGGGAACACCTGTCAAAGGTAAAAACATCCACAGCAATGCTGGAAACACGGGGGGACGAGGGAGCGGTTTTACCCAGAAGGAAATCGATTCCCTGCTGGAAGTTTTGGAGGAGCACCTGCCGGTGGGAAGGGATGAGTGGGAGGCGGTGCAAAGGGTACATCACTCTCGCTTTCTTGACTTGTCGCGCAATATAGATTCGCTAAAGAGAAAGTTTTCAGCTCTGCACCGGAAAAAAGCGCCGCCCGAAGATCCGCACATTCTGGAAGACATAAGGAGGCCGAAACATGTACGGGAGGAAATATCAGAGCGGGTGGACTTGGGGGACGGTGAGGATGTTGAAGAAGCAGTAAAAAAGTGTTTCGAGACACCCGAGGTGTGTCTAGACGACACAAACGACCCAGACGAAGGTCAAAATTCGGACGCTGACATGGAAAACGGGCGCAGTAACGCAGTAACTCCGGTTAGCAGGACGCCGATCAGACTGCCGAGTAGACCCCCATCAGTTACAGGGCGCCCGGAATTTTCGCGACGGCCTTTAATAAGGAAGCGCCAATCATCCCCGCCAGACCCGGGGGACGATATAATGTCAATCTATAAGATGACATTGCTCGATGAGCAGAAGCGGCGGGCAGAAGAGCACCAACGAAGAATACAGGAACGCGAGGAGGAGCGGGCCCGGCGGGAAGAGGAACGGAAGCGCCGTGAGAAGGAACGCGCCGATGAGCGCGAACGTCGTGAGGAGGACCATAGAAGGCAGGACAGGTTTATGCAGATGCTTATGGTAATGGCCTTTGGAGGAAAGGATGCATCGCGGACTCTCTTTCGTAACAGCGACAGTGGCTCTGGAAAGTAGGAGTTGAAGCGAAGAGTGGCCTCTCATTGCCTTCTGGTAACACAACAGTAAACCAATAAATAGACCAAAGCGCACAATGTTACCTACACAATACCATGAAGGAAGTAGTTTGCCTCAACGCTAAGATGTGGCATAAACGTTGCTAGAATGTGATTAACGCCAACCAAGCGGGTTCTAACAGTGAACAGCAAAGCTGTTGTAAAAAGAATTACCTTTCTTTTCCTTCTTTCCTCATAAACCATACGATCTTTAAGGCGCGGAAACGATCCCTGAAACGCTCGCATACCCCACTCAGAGGCCTGGCGCATAGATGTAGCCTGCCGTAGAGTACTGAGCGTTGCTGAATCACCGTCGCACTGTAAGACAGGATGGTGCAAAGACTTAATTATGAAAGGAAACTCCCCTTTCGAGAACGCAGAGTCAACATCGCAGCCGTCCCCGTAGGTTTCAAATACGTATTCCAGTTTCCTGTAAACACCTCCCCAATCCGCAATGTTAGAGTCGTGCATAGACGCCGGTGCATTTAATGCACATGCAATGATAGTTTCATTAGGAGCAAACACAAATATATTACCTACATAGTGATCATGCATCCATTCATTATAGAAGATGTTCTGTATGACTATATTGCCAGACTGCTCCAAATACAATTTTAGTCCATCTGCAACACAGTAAACATCATATTGCATCGAGTATGTGTTACCTACTGCAGCTTAAAACTGAATTAAATCTTCATGACTTGGAATCTCAATCCTTGCATTGTTATCTTTCGAAAAACCCCTGCGAACAATTCTACGTCCAAAATGGAGAAATAAGGGACAAACGGATGCAGTTATTTCAAGGAGTATGCAAATAACCATTTCAGAACCTCTTGTTCTATTCTATGTAAGAACCAATCCAAGAAATTATATCAAATTCATGCTACGGGGGCGGCCTCTTCGCGTAACTGTGTTGCGAACGAGGCGTATAAATCCATTTCTTGAATAGGGAGAGTATGCGTCATAAATCTTTTTGAAACGGTTATGAATGTAATGAAATGAGGAGAAGTCGAATCTAGTCAGCGTTATTAGGGCTTGATCGTTCCTGGAATAAAATAGCGTTGAGAACGAGGATTGTTGTGGAAATGGCAGAGCACAACGAGAGATACGTTGATCTCTACGACGACGCCGTTGTATAGAAAGTCGCTGTCTGAATGTAATGCGTTTGCCTTTTGCCCTGTTTTGCAGTAGGAAAAGGAGAAGAATTGCCTCGTTAGACATTTGTGCATTGTATTGTGGGAGGAGATAATACGCACGTTTGCATTGGGCAAATGTGGTGAAGATGAGAACATCATGCGTCATCGCTGCTGTAGCACATTCTGTGCGCTGGACTTCAGGAGCATATGGCTGGGAGGCGGTACAATTTTTACTGTAATCTACGCAGTATATGCATTACATAAAATGTGTTTTTAGGCGCGTTCCATGACTTGACAAAACCCGAAATCGGAAATTTCGGGTTTCGTCAATTGTTCGTTTCCAAAAGCAAAAGCGTTCTATGAGTTGAGGCCCGCAGTTTGTAAAGCAGGAAATCTATGTTCCAGCAAAGCCTGTTCACTCATTGAAGAGTCCCAATTCTGCCGCATTTGGTCGACCCTTCGGAAAGACGTCTCTCTCCCTCCCATAGCACCATTTTCACAAAAGGCATACGAGCCTCGCCACCTTGCACGCTCTATTCCCCGGTCTTTGCTGCGCCGGCGCGAAATTGTTCAATCAATCAAGCCGCATCAACGAAAAACTTGTGAACAGTATATGTATCTTTATGTCCTGCATATATTTCTGCAGGAGTGGAAAAGATCTCGTTTGAATACTGCAATTAGAACAGTATATCAACGAAATACTTTCTGTGCGCAAACACATATTGCATATATCCCTAGTCAATACTTCAGGCGCATATATCAACTCTCTAAAACTCAATTCAATCTCTTGTTACATTCAATGCAAAAACAGCTACAACGGCGACAGCGAAATATTGGCCTGGTTGCTCGAGCGGTCTCGGTAGAAGTCATGCTCCTTGTGACCTTACGATTGTTGGCCGGGGCCAGTTATGATGTGAGTTGGCCATATAGAATTGGGTTCTCTACAGTGTACTCAGTCTTTGAGGAAACTCTGTCTGAACTGGAGCGCATCCTTCCGAGTGTGAAGTTTCCAACAACGGAAGGTGTTGGAAACTAGAATGTCGACATGGAGCCTCAAAGTTCTGTACTCCATGAAAATTTCCATTGGATGGTGTGATCTCAGCGCTAGATGGGCTCGCTGTTGAAATTGAAAAACCTCGTTTGAGTGAGGTAGCCGATCCGCGTAAGCACTATAACCGGAAAGGTTTCTTTGCCCTTTGTGCCCAGACTGCTGTGACTGCAGACTACCGCTTCTCTTTCGTTTCTGCTCGCCACTCTGGCGGTACACATGATTCAACGGCTTTTTATTCTACTCTTCTTCACGAACTTCTTCGAAGTTCAACGCTACCGCAATGGGCAGCCATTGTCGCAGGCGATGCCTACTCTAATGAGTATGGGGTTCTGACTCCATACCCAGGAAGTTGTCTTACACAGCGAGAGGACTCGTTTAATGGTATATTTATTTGTGCCGTACGGGTGTGGAACAAGCGTTTGGAATGCTAGTGTGCAGGTTTGGAATCATGTGGTCTTTGATTCGATACCCCATTCCAAAAGTAACTCAAATCATACTTGTTGCATGCAAGTTACATAATTTTCTCATTGATAACGCTGATAGAACTTCATTCGTCATGATACCTGCTCACGAACATAATCACGTGAATAGGGCTCCGATCGTGCACTTCCAAGACGTCCTACATATGGAGCAAGAGAGTATGAGATCGCGAAATCGCAGCCGCGAGTCATCCACCCTCAGGGACGACATAGCTGATAGGTTGCACGTTCTTAGCTTTATTCGCCGTAGGACAATGCATTCGTAATGCTCAGTTGAGTAGTGAACAATATAAGATGATAGAACTCCCACGTTCCACCGAGTGCTGTTTTGATTTCCTTCTACGCCATCGTGTTCTTTAGACACTTGTGACACAGCCCTGTCGCAGCTGACATACTTTCCTCATTCATGTCAAAAACGTCTCTTTGCCTCGATGATAGCCTCCGTTCCCTGCGACACGGCGACGTGCATCAAGGAGCACACATTTTTCGTGGACATGGTGTAGGTCATGGAAACGCTCAATTGGTTGGAAAGCTGCTTCATCTGCAGCGTGTCGGTTGCGTCGGCGACGGCCTGCTTGGGAATTTGGGGCTCAAGCTGGGCGTCTTGCTCGATTTTCTCAGCGTACGGTGTTGAAGTGTCGGCTAGAAAGAGGTGCTTTGGCCGCGACGACAAGAGCACAGAGAGCACGCGCGTGAAGGCGCCCAGCGCGTGCGGCTGCGAAGAATTCCAGATTTCATAATGCAGCTGTAGGATATCGGACAGCATAACAGTGGCGTGTCATTCCGACAAGGCGTCAACCGTGCTCGAAGAGGCGTAGTAATACGATTCGTCCGTATGCGACGCGTGTTCGTACGCCAGCGCATGAATGAGGGCGTCGCGAAAGAACGGACGCGTCGCGAGTGGGTAGACGGACAGTACACACGGCACACAGAGCCACGAAATGGCAACTGCACGTACAGCAGGTTAGCAACCATCAGCGACACGGATCGGCGCGACAGGTGGTGCAGAAAGACGTCGGGTAGACGCATCAGCTCCCGCGCGTGCGACGCAGGCACTCGCAGCGACGCGAAGGCGGCGCACAGACGGGACAAGTGAAGCAACAGCGTGCTACGCGCGGCAGGAAGCAGGCACCCATCGTCCGCCAGCGCGGCCCACAACCACAGCACTGTCTCAATGCCCGCGCCCAGAAGGCGAGCTCCGACGGCAACAGCGGCGGCTCGCTGCCGTCGTGGCTGAATGACGGGGCTGGCGCGTGCTGCATGACACTGTGACGAAGACGACGATGGTGATGACGACGGTGGCGACGATGACCGCGATCAAGGTGAGTAGAGGTGCTGATGGCTGACGGCGAAGATCAACCCGACGGCTTGCCCCACCAGCTACGGTGAAAAGGAGTTCGGCGTGGCGGGCACATAGGACGCGGGTTGCAGAACGTCCGCGAGCGCGGTCACAAACGCGGGCAGCAGCTGCGCCAGCGCGGCGGCGGCGCCCACGCGCAGCACCCTCATCTTTCACGCGGGCGGCTGCGGCGGCTGTGGCGGCTGCGCGCCTCCCAGCAGACAGAGCGCTCGCACGGCAGTCCGCCCATCATTAGCGCCAGCGCTGGTGGAGGCGGTGGCACGAAGGCAAAGCCAGACGACGCGACGCTCGCGCGGCGACAGCAACGCCACCTGCAGGGAAGCGGCAACAAGGTGATGCGCGCCTGCGCGTTCTGCAGATGTGACTTCTTGACGTTCGCCTGCAGCTTTCGTGACGTTGTGGGTCGCCTGAACGAGCATCGCGGCGCAATGCGCGCGTGCGCGCGGTCGAAAAACTGCATGGTGGGCCGGTGGTGGGTGGCACAAGCGCCAAGTGGGAGAAACGCCAGCAGCGCTGCGAGCTAGCCCCGTTTGATACAGACAATGTGCCGCGCGATCGAGCGTGCGCCGGCGTGAAGGCTGCGGTGGCGCTTCCAGCGCGCGCAACGTGGCCGCGCTGTCGCACGTGTGTATGTACAGCGATGCATTGCAGAACACGCTGCGGATGCGCGCAGTGACAGTGCGTGGCGCGCCGGGGGCGGACGACGCGCGCGCCGCCCCCTTGCGCGCCGCTGCTGGACATGGCTGCCGCGCAGTGCAGGAATACCAATCCACCGCCGGCACGCACACCTCATCGGCTGCTTCCCACGCCATGGGCTGCCTTCACTGCATGGATTTCATCTTCGCCTAGCTCCGCGCCGCTTTCGCTCCGTGCCTCTTCCACTGTGCTCTTCCGAACACTCAGCTCCGAGATGACTGTCTGCTCCGCCAACCCGCCGGCGCTGCCACACGCCGCGACGTCTCTGTCGAGTCGGGGCGCGCTTGCGCTAACTTCGCGCCGTCTGCGCGTGTGTGCGCCACCGTGCCGTGCCGCGCAGCGCCTCGCAAGCTCTCTGACCTTCAAGGCATGCTTTTTCGAATCTCAAATTCAGTAAGTGGTCAAGCTCAAGCGTACGGTGGCCTACACTGCGTCACGTGGCTCGGGTATCCGCGCCAGTGGCCTACACCACGTCGCGCGCCTCGGATATCCTGGCCATCGGCGAGTCCCACTCCACCAGGAGCAAGCGACTGGGCAACATGGGACTGGACAACACCCAGCGCATCCGCCACCACTGACACGACCTGCTGTACTCCGTCGACTTGGCCAGTACATTTCGGGCGCCAAAATGTTCGAGGAGACGCTGTTTGAGAGCGCGGACGACGGCACGCTGTTTTCAATATTCTCCGCGGAAAGGGCAACTTGCCGGCTATCGAGGACGACAATCCGGCCCACTGCGCTGCCGCGCACCAAGTGAGAGACTGCTATCACCGGTCTTAAAGTGCTGCCTGATTGCTGCGCGAAGCACTAACGGCAGGGGGCGCGAATCGCCAAGTACGGTGCTGTCATGCGCATCGGCAAGCAGGACGGCTCCCCGCCCGACGCCGCTATTCTGTAGAACGCCCACGCGGTGGCGCGCTACGCACCGATCTCGCAGGCCAATGGGCTGGAACCAATCATCGAGCCGGAAGGGCTGCTGGACGATGACCACCCCATCGAGCAGACCGATTATTACACCGAGCGCTTGCTCAGATCCACCATCCGCGCGCTGAAAGAGTACGACGTGTCTCTGGGACGCGCGCTGCTCAAGCCCAACAAGATCAACCCGGGCACGGATTGCGAGCAGCAGTGTGACGCGTATACCGTCGCCATGTACACGCTCCAGACCATGATGAGATGCGTGCCAACGGCCATGCCAAGCATTCAATTCCTCAGGATTGGGACAGATGTAAAATCTTTCACGCCACAAATGGCGACCAATGCTGGAGTATAAAGCTAGGGCATAGAATTGAGAAACGAGAATGCCTGCAAAAAGAGATCTTCTCACACTGACCAGGAGAAGGACTGTGACGGTGAGTATGGTCTCAGTCCACTCAGAAGCGGTCAGGAAGCGATCGTACAATTTGAAGGCGAGAGGAGGTGTTGCAGTGTGTCTAGGTACTAGATACCTTTGGGGCTGTACGGAAAACGGATCAAATCCAGGACGACGGCGGACCCTTCTCCAAGCTATCTATAGATCTCTTCAGACTTTTTTCGATGGCTTTCTTCTCTTCTTCTCCTGTAGCCTCCTTCATCATTACCTTCGCCTTCTGAATTGCTGTCATTGCTTCAGTATTCTATCGCTCCCTAGCTTGCAACGCTTCATACACCATTTTGTCGCGTTCTGCAGCCTCTAGCTCTTTCGCGACTTTTTTATCTTGCGGCTCTAGAACAGACACAAGGCTGTCAATACCCAGACTTTTCTCTCTGCTGCTTGTCCTCTGCCTTTTATGATAAGGCTCATGTACTGTACCAGTCGAATGCCTTTCTGGATGTACTCCAAGACCTACACCCTCTTCTCGTTGGGCGTCAGACTCTAGGGCACGTGTTGCCAATGGACGTAAAATAGGAAACTTAGTTAAATAGCAATGCGCGTAAAGTATATATGACTTACCTTCCGCATACTTGGGGAAAGCCTCGGGATCCTCTTGTCCAGACGCTTCATATCTTGATACTATTGTCCCATACAAGCTTTTCAATTCAGAAAACTTTCGCTTTAGACATCCTCCATCTCGAAGATGAGGCCGATTCGATGGACAAAGAGATGCTATGTCGCTCGCGCCTACTCCTCCCGAAAGTGTGTCAACACCTTCTGGCAGGGAATTATCGTCGTTAAACAGAGGTGCAATAGATTCAGTCCATGGGTCCTCAACCGTTGTGTCAAGTTTTTCTCTTTTCAAACATTGCTCAAGTTTTTGTCGTGTAGGTACCATTCGAGAATCACCAAAAACGTGTAAAAATCTACAAAATTCTGAACCTTCAAAAGCCGGTCTTCGACAATCTGTTGAAGATAATGCTGGTTCCGTGAGAATTATAGACTCGCCCACGACAACTTCGTCGTCACGAAATATGGAGACATCTCTTTTCAGCCAACGAATTTCTTCGCCTTCCTTTTTTTCTTCACCACTCGCACGGTCGTAAAAATAATATCTTTGATCGGCTGTTTTCTTAGCTCACTAAAATCTGAGCTGCCATTTATAACTTTGCGACTCAATGCAAGACGGAATTTTCTTTGCACCATTTTAACCGCAATGATGGTTTGTTTTGTGTCTATTTTGGCATTTCGGGCGCCAACAATATGTAGAATCTTAAGTGTTTTTTTTTCAATGTAGATTATTGACTTTGTGGTTATGAAAAATTTGTTTTGCACTTTTGATGGTGTTGGGAATCGTAGATGAATTTGCCAATGAATTGGCACACTGCAAAGAGCTTACTAATTCTGAGGAGCTGTGGCTAGGACACATGATGGAGCAGTTGGGTGAGGGCCAGTAAAGAGAAAACCATACCGTCTGGTTTGGTTTAGGTCGAGGCCGGGTAGGGAACAAAATTTTTTTTATTACAAAGTAACTGCTCCGTTCTTGTCCAATTGTTGTGGTGACTGTAAAACCGTGCAAGCTGCCGACGGGAACGGATGGAGAAACGAAACATAGGCAAGGTGTTTCCTGTTTATTGCTTAGTATGGATTCAAGAGTTTCTTGTCAAGAGTTTCGTCAACTCGTAGAACGTCCCTTAGGAAGCGCTCATTGCCTTTTACGCAACGTACATTTTTTGGTAAACATGGTGTGTGGAGCTTAAAACTACAGTTTTTTGCTTACAGTTTTGTAATTCAACTAAAATATGCAATTTTGGTCATGATTGCTAACAATTCCTCGAAACAAGAGGCAGACTAGATACTTTTGAAGTCAACGGGAGCATGTCGGACTTTTCGTTTCTCACGACGAAGA